>JADRCH010000006.1:30601581-30664788 GCA_019843965.1 Rhynchomys soricoides | reverse complement strand
TCTTCTTCTTCTTCTTCTTCTTCTTCTTCTTCTTCTTCTTCTTCTTCTCTCTCTCTCTCTCTCTCTCTCTCTCTCTCTCTCTCCCCTTTCTTTCTTTTTTTCTTTTCTTTTTCTAAGATAGGGTTTCTCTGTGTAACTGTTCTGGCTGCCCTAGATCTAGCTTTGTAGACTAGGCTGGCCTCAAACTCACAGAGATCCACCTGCCTCCATCTCCCAAATGCTGGGATTAAAGGTGTGCACCACCATGCCTGGCTGTGGCTTTTCTTTTTACTGCCAGTGCCAATTGGTTCTTTTATTAGTGTTGTAACTTTAAAATCCATTGAAAGTCTGGTCATCACTTAATATTTTCCATTTTTATCCACTTCCCCTCACATCTCACAGTTACAGCTTTACAGTTGAGTAAAATGTTACTGTATGCATCTGCTATATTTCATGATCCATTTAAAAATTTAAAAAGTCTTAAAAAACAAATCAAAACAGGGTCTTTGTTGTCCATGCTGGCCTTGAACTCATGGCTCCTCTACCTCAGCCTTGAAGTGAAAGAACCACATGTGTGTACCACCGTGTCTGGCTTGTGATTTTCATTTAGTATTTCTACATGATTTTTGATAGATTTATCTTTATTGGTGATGGCTTTTGATACCTCTGGAAGCAGCTTTCCTATTTTTACTTCAACTTGTTGCTTATTTGTTTTTAAATATGCAATGGATTTTAGCATGTTGGCACTGAATCCAGCTACTTTGATGAAATTACTAATTAAGTCTATAAGTTTGCTTACAAATTATTTTAGCTTTTCTAAGTATATAGTCCCCTGAAAACAATGGTAGTTATAGTTATTTATTTTTCTTTCATACTGTATTTCCCCCTCTTCCTCTTCCTCCCCCTCCTCCTCCTCCCCCTCCTCCTCCTCTTCCTCTTCCTCCTCCTTCTCTGCCTCCTCTGAGCCTACCTCCTCCTCTTTTGTCTTTTCCTTCTTCTTTTAAGACAGGATTTCTCCATGTAGTCTTGACTGTCCTGGAACTTGACCCATAGACCACCCTGGCCTCAAACTCAGAGATCTGCCTAACTTTTCTTCACAAGTGCTGGGATTAAAGGCATGAAACCACAACTGGCTAGTTATTTCTTTTAAGGTTTATTTAAAATTTTCTGTTTCTTACAGTAAAATTCTGTTTCTTACAGTTAAAATTTTCTGTTTCTTCTTATTGTATTGGCTAGGCTTTCCAATCCACTTTGAATGGAAATGGTGATAGTGGGTACCTGTGTCTTGTACTCAGGTTGAGTGGGAAAGTATTTAATAGTTTTCTTCCAAGTTTAACACTTTTTAGAATTTTATTTGTAGGCATGCCTACATATGCCATTAAATTAGTTCATTTACTTTCTAAATTAGTTTTCTGAGAGTTAAAATTATGAACAAATGTTTAATTTTATCAACTATCTTTTCTGGGCCATCTGAAGTTAACATTTTTCTTACACCATTATTTCTGTCAGTGTGATGATATAGTCCTTGACTCTTTCTTTTTAAATGTTTTTTTTTTTAATTTTTATTTTATACGCATTGACATTTTGCTTGTATGTATGTCTGTGTGAGGGTGTCAAATCCTGTGAAGCTGGAGGTGGAGACAGTCGTGAGCTGTTATGTGGATGCTGGGAGTTGAACCGGGTCCTCTGGAAGAGCAGACAGTGCTCATAACCACTGAGCCATCTCCAGCCCCCTAGTCCTTGAGTGTTAAGTGTTAAATATGTCTTGCATTCCTGGAAAAGGTCTTCCTTAGTCATGTGTTATGCCTTGTGAATGTTTCTGGATTGGATTTACTGTTTTGTTGTGTATCTAGTCTGCATCTGCAAAAGATACTGACAGATGTTTTTTATTTTATTTTATTTTTATATCTTTTAAAAATTTGAGTGTCAAGATTTTTCTGTCCTTCTATAGTAAGTTGGGAAGTCTTTCTTTCCTTCTTTCTCTTCCTTCTCCTCCTCCTCTTCCTCTTCTTCCTCTTCTTCCCCCTCCTCCTCCTTATTTGAGTTTGGTAGTTTATTTTTTAAAACCATGTGTGTGAAGTCATTTGGGCCTGGATTTCTTTTGTGGGAGAGGCCGGGAAATGTGCCACAAAACCCTCATGCTTATTTTCTCACTGTGTTCTCTCCTCTCCACCTTAGCATGTATGGAGTGATCCAGAAAAAGGAACGTTTTAATGAAGTATTTTTAAATTACTTCAAGGAAAATAAAATAGAAATAGCTCGTGCAATCACCAAGCTGTTTCCTTTCCTAGAAAGCCTAAGGGACCGCTCTTTCATCACAGACAAAATCTATGCTGTAAGTGACATGTGCTCATCACCCCATCACTGTCAACTGGTATTTGCCATCCCGGATGCTAGGGTTCTCTGTTGTCTAAAAAGCCTGGTATACCTTTCATGGGAACACCCTTTTATCGCTGTTAACTATTCTATCATGTAGAAGGTAACAGTGACCTTCTAACAGTGCCTTCAGTTGAATTGCCACAAGGCTGAGATATAAAGTGACCGAGCAGCTTTTGTTGCGTTCTAATACCCTCCTTCTCACCCCACCCCACCCCACCCCCGCAGGCCCGATGTACACACAAAAGAAAAAGAAATGAGAGAAGAAACTGTTCAGTCCCGCTGAGGGATACTGACTAGTGACTTACAATAAAACAAGGTTAAAATAATGAAAAACAAGGACATTACCAGGGTCTTAGGTTTGTCAATTAATGATTTACAGGAAAACAGAGACAGGAATTGGTGGGGAAAAGTATATCGACTTATAATTCTGGATAGAACCCTCCAGTTTACTGAGAAAGAAACTTCAATCTTTCCTCATTCTGCCAATAGCAAAGTTACAATCTGTTTATAAAAAGATGAAACGTAGGCCAGGAAATATTCATATGTAAGTTTAGCTGGGAGCTCAAGTTATGAGAACTGATAAGTCTTTCTCCTGGACCAGTCTCTGCTCTGGCTGCAAGCTCCCAGCATGGGATTTCCCAGAGAAACTAGAGTCCCCAGGTCCCCAGGACAGTATTTCATTATAATGTCTACCCGTGTCTGATGAAACTATGCTTTGACACTCTCTCTGTTGAACTTTTAAAAGGATTCTTATGAAGCCTGTATGAACTTGGTTCCTGTAGAGAAAGTGGTATACAATGTTCTCAGTCACCTGGAGAAATTATCTGACTCATCATTTCTAGGGACTCTGTTTAACAGAGTGAACCTGAAAGAATATCCTGCTTTAGAAGAGATTCATAAAAGCTTGGAAACTGGTAATTCCTTCTCTTATTTCCCTTTTGCAGTGAAATTCTATCTTAATTTTTTTTGTTTATTATTTGACAATCTCATACATGTATACAATGTATCTAGATCTAAATTGATCCTGACTCCATCAAATTTCCATCCCTGTCAACATGGCCCCTTACACTTTACTTCCATGTTCTTCACCATTGTTTTTGTCTCCATCTTCTTCCTCCTTTTCCACCTCCTTTTTATAACCTACTGAGTCCATTTAGCGCTGCCCATATGTGCATAGGTGTGGGGCATCCATTGAAGTGTGAACAACCTACCAGTAACCAGGCCCCTCCCCCAAGAAAAACCACGACTCTCTCCAGCAACCATTCACTGCCAATAGTAACTCAGCTAAGGGTGGAGCCTCATGAGTCGCCCCACCAGTGCTGACAAGTTGATTGGCTCGCTCTTGTGTAGCTCTTGTAAGGCAATTGCAGCTGCTCTGTGTTTGTGAACTCTGCAGTTATATAATACCCGGAAGACAGTGTTTCATAGCCATCATCTCCATCGTCCAGCTCTTCAGTTGTTTCTGCACCCGCTTTAATGTTTCTCCAAGACTAGGGTGAGGGGTTGAAATAGCTCTTGAAACCCCTTCTTACTACTTGTGCCTGATCTGCCCTGGGGATGTCTGTGTCTGCCTCCTTCCTGTGTGCTCTCTGCTCATCCTTCTTCTCCCAAGGAAGCTCAGGCTCCCCTCTTTGCTGGCCCCATCTTTGGCTCTCTTGGCCTTTTAACAACAACAACAACAACAACAACAACAACAACAACAACAACAAAACCCATGTGGGTCTGTGAGCTTATTCATTCTACTCCAGAGGTCTGTACTTCCCTGAGGTCTGTACAGCCCACAGGACACCCCTTCCCTTGAACTGAAATAAGATTTCATTATACTTAATTGAGCAATTAAACTTTTCCCCCTGGATCTGAGGACCGAACCTATGACCTTGCACTTGCTAGGCAAGCTCTCTACCACCGAGCTAAGTCCCCCAACCCCTAATTAATTGCTTTTTATGATGTCTCCACCGTGTCATCAACCTTAGAACCCCAAGAGAGGAGCTGGAGAAGCAGTTCAGCAGCTAAGTGCTCTGCTATTCTTGCAGAGAACCTGAGTTTGATTCCCAGCACCTATAACTGGGCTGTTCACAACCACCTATAATTCCAGTTTCAGGGTCCAACACCCTCTTCTGCCTTCCACAGGCACCTACACTACACTCATGGGCACATAGAGCACATACTGTCATACATAGGCTTTAATAAAAGCAAAATAAAAACCCAAACCCGAAAACCTCAAGTTTATTGTCTATAGCAATGGTTCTCAACCTTCCTAATGCTGTAACCCTTTAATACAATTCTTCATGTTATGGTGAGCTCTCAACCATAAAACTATTTTGTTGCTACTTTATAACTATAATTTTGCTACTGTTATGAATAAGACCATCAGTAACATAAATATCAGTAATGTAAATATCCGTGTTTTCTGATGGTCTTAGGGGACTCCTGTGAAAGGGTCATTCAACTCCGAAGGGGTCATGACCCACAGGTTGAGAACCATCAGTTTATAGAACCACCCCCACCACCACCCCCAGGAGTTTTGTTTTACTTTCTCCTCTTGGCTGCCCTGTAGGAAGGGACAAACTATATCCAACCATAAAAGTCATTGATATCCAGAGTGATCCAAGGGCTTGAACTTCCCACTAGACTATGTAAACTCACAGATGCTCCATCTGTGCGATTGTTCCCAGTGGACTCCAACTCTACTGTCCAGGGCTTGAGATGATGCTCTTATCACTAACCCGCAGGGACTAATGCTTTTTCTTCCTCTGCTCAGAGCTACAGGACAGACACTCTCCCTGGCAAAGTAAACAGGAAGAACAGAAACTTGCTACTGTGCCACCGAGTTATGAGCAAGGTACTTAGAACTGAGCGAAATTTTTGGTTAAGTAAGAGGAAAAAGAAAACCACCAACAAAAACAAGAACAAAAAAAAAAAAAAAAAAAAGAGGAAAAAGAAACATGGACACCAGAGCTACAGTGGTGGGGGTGGGTGGGGAGTGTGGGGGAGGTGAGGAGTGGGGGATGGGGAGTGCTGTGCAGAGAAGTCTGAATGGGTAGGAGAGGTAGATGGTTGCTGCTTAAAAGAAGAGACCTATTTATTTTGTCATGTGTATGAGTGTTTTTACTTGCATGTCTTTGCACTGTGTGCCTGCCTGCAACCCACAGAGGTCAGAAGAAGGGGTCAGAGCCCCTGCAGCTGGAGTTACGGACACTTGGGAGCCATCATGTTGATGCAAGGAACTGAACCTGGGCCCTCTGCAAAATCATCAAGTGCTTTTAACCACTGAGCCATCCCTCCAGCTGCTGTGTAGTTTTGTGTCGGTTTACAAATGTGCTGACAGGGCTGAGACACATTCTGCTCAGTCACAGTGAGTGTAGACTGTGTCTCTGAGTGTGGGTTCCAAGTTAAGAATTCTTTAATGGAGAGATGCGAAGGGCTCAGAACTTTGGTTCAATGATGAACGGCACCAGAGAAGAGACAATTGGTGATAGCAAAGGTGATTGGTAAATCCAGATTGGGGGGGGGGGTAATTGTTCAAGAGCGGAAATAGAGGCTGGAGCACAGCAGTCAAGGAGAAACAGATAGTGAGCAATGAGCTGCAAAGTCCCACTGGGGAGACAGGAGAGATAGAAGTTGGGTGACCCTCGAAGCAGGCGAAGCCAAAATGTACCAATGCCTCCTTGTGAGAGAAGCCGTGGTGCTTACAGATGGGCTCCTGATGGAAGCTGGGGAGAAACAGCAGAAAGAGGAAGACATGAATGAGTAGGGCTTACTAGGTGCCAGCTGGGGCCCTCTAACGGCTCTCCTGAGGTGCAACTCATTGTAGTTTCCGACACCCAAGCTCAGAATGGCCACATTTTCCTAGCCATGGCTCCTGGGACCTCTATCTTTTTCTCTCTTAAATTTCCAGTAAACCTAAAACCTCGCAACTCTAGAAAGAGAAGCGGTTAGACCAAACCCCTTTCCTACAGCTATGTGAGGGACAAAGCAAAGGATCGGGATGACTCTCACCTTTAAAAAGGTGTTATTTTTATTATTGTGTGTGTGAACGATGGGGGGCAGGGCACTGGCATAGTGGGATGCAAGTGCTTTACCCCCTGGGGCATCATACTGTAAGGGTCTGAAAATCACTGAAGGAAGATCCCCAGACTCAGTATGCAAAAACAAAGAGCATTTATTCTGCAGAAACAACAAGCATGTGGGGGTCAACCATTCTCTAAAATGGTGACCCCAGACAAAGGTATGCATACCTTCTTATAGGGAACCAGGGGAACTCTCTAGAAGGATTAGGCAATTTAAAATTTCATTGGTGGATGCTAGGGGTTCACAGGTGGTCAGTGGTCTGCATCCCTATGTCATGAATGTTTAACCACACGATGAGCTAGGGCTGCCCAGCATAGATGGCCCATTCTGAGATAAGGTATTTCCCCATTTTGTGGTTATCCCCGGGCTGTTCTTTGGGAGGGGGTTTAATGGTCTTGTTCTGGATTTTATGGTCTGTTCTTATTCCTTTTTTTTTTTTTTTTTTAAAGATTTATTTATTTTATTTTTATTTTTTAAATTGGATATTTTCTTTATTTACATTTCAAATGTTATCCCCTTTTCCAATTTCCTTCCTCCTGGAAGCCTCCTATCCCATCCCCTTTTCCCCTGCTCCCAGTTGTGTTGAGTATAAGCTTTTGTAGTAGGATCTGATGATTTTTTGAATTTCCACGGTTTCTGTTGTTATATCTCCCTTTTCATTTCTAATTTTGTTAATTTGGATACTGTCTCTGTGCCCCCTGGTTAGTCTGGCTAAGGGTTTACAGGTCTTGTTGATTTTTTCTCAAAGAACCAGCTCCTGGTTTTGTTGCTTCTTTGCATAGTTCTTTTTGTTTCTACTTGGTTGATTTCAGTCCTGAGTTTGATTATTTCCTGTCTTCTACTCCTCTTGGGTGTATTCGCTTCTTTTTGTTCTAGAGCTTTCAGGTGTGCTGTCAAGCTGCTAGTATATGCTCTCTCCAGTTTCTTTTCGGAGGCACTCAGAGCTATGAGTTTTCCTCTTACCACTGCTTTCCTTGTGTCACATAAATTTTGGTATGATGTGTCTTCATTTTCATTAAATTCTAAAAAAGTCTTTAATTTCTTTCTTTATTGCTTCCTTGACCAAGTTATCATTGAGTAGAGCATTGTTCAGCTTCCATGTGTATGTGGGATTTCTGTTGTTGTTGCTGTTGTTGCAATTGAAGACCAGCCTTAGTCTGTGGTGATCTGATAGGGTGCATGGGATTATTTCAATCTTCTTGTATCTGTAGAAGCCTGTTTTGTGACTGATTATATGGTCAATTTTGGAGGCGGTACCATGAAGTGCTGGGAAGAAGCTATATTCTTTTGCTTTAGGATGAAATGTTCTATAGATATTTGTTAGATCTATTTGGTTCGTGCATCTGTTAGTTTCACTGTGTCTCTGCTTAGTTTCTGTTTCCGTGATCTGTACATTGCTGAGAGTGGGGTGTTGAAGTCTCCCACTATTATTGTGTGAGGTGCAATGTGTGCTTTGAGCTTTAGTAAAGTTTCTTTTATGAATCTGGGTGCCCTTGCATTTGGAGCATAGATGTTCAGAATTGAGAGTTCTTGGTCGATTTTTCCTTTGACCAGTATGAAGTGTCCTTCCTTATCTTTTTTGATAACTTTTGGTTGAAAGTTGATCTTATTCGACATTAGAATAACTACTCCAGCTTGTTTCTTGGGACCATTTGCTTGGAAAATTGCTTTCCAACCTTTTACTCTGAGGTAGTGTCTGTCTTTGTCACTGAGGTGCATTTCCTGGATGCAGCAAAATGCTGGGTCCTGTTTATGTATCCAGTCTGTTAGTCTATGGCTTTTTATTGGGGAATTGAGTCCATTGATGTTAAGAGGTATTAAGGAAAAGTGGTTGTTACTTCCTGTTATTTTTGTTGTTAGAGGTGGTATTATGTTTGTGTGGCTATCTTCTTTTGGGTTTGTTGAAAGATTACTTTCTTGCTTTTTCTAGGGTGTAGTTTCCCTCCTTGAGTTGGTGTTTTCCATCTATTATCATTTGTTGGGCTGGATTTGTGGAAAGATATTGTGTAAATTTGGTTTTATCATAGAATATTTTGGTTTCACCATCTGTGGTAATTGAGAGTTTTGCTGGGTATTATCCTGGGCTGGCATTTGTGTTCTCTTAGGGTATGTATGACATCTGCCCAGGATCTTCTAGCTTTCATAGTCTCTGGTGAGAAGTCTGGTGTAATTCCAATAGTTCTGCCTTTATATGTTACTTGACCTTTTTCCCTTACTGCTTTTAATATTCTTTCTTTGTTTAGTGCCTATGGTGTTTTGATTATTATGTGACAGGAAGAATTTCTTTTCTGGTCCAGTCTATTTGAAGTTCTGTAGGCTTCTTGTATGTTCATGGACATCTCTTTCTTTAGGTTAGGGAAGTTTTCTTCTATAATTTTGTTGGAGATATTTACTGGTCCTTTAAGTTGGGAATCTTCCCTCTCTTCTATACCTATTATCCTCAGGTTCTGTCTTTTCATTGTGTCCTGGATATCCTGGATGTTTTGGGTTAGGATCTTTTTGCATTTTGTGTTTTCTTTGACTGTTGTATGAATGTTTTCTATGGTATCTTCTACACCTGAGATTCTCTCTTCTATCTCTTGTATTTTGTTGGTGATACTTGCATCTATGACTCCTGATCTCTTTCCTAGATTTTCTATCTCCAGGGTTGTCTTCCTTTGTGATTTCTTTGTTTCTATTTCCCTCTTTAGATCCTGGATGGTTTTGTTCATTTCCTTCGCCTGTTTGATTGTGTTTTCCTGTAATTCTTTAAGGAATTTTTGTGTTTCCTCTTTAAGGGCTTCTACCTGTTTACCTGTGTTCTCCTTTATTAAGGGAGTTATTTATGTCTTTCTTAAAGTCCTCTATCATCATCATGAGAAGTGGTGGTTTTAGATCTGAATCTTGCTTTTCCCGTGTGATGGAATATCCAGGACTTGCTATGGTCGGAGGATTGGGTTCTGATGACGCCAAGTAACCTTGTTTTATTGTTTGTTTGTTTGTTTGTTTTTGTTTTGTTTTTAGAGACAGGGTTTCTCTGTATAGCCCTGGCTGTCCTGGTACTCACTCTATAGACCAGGCTGGCCTCGAACTCAGAAATCTACCTGCCTCTGCCTCTCGAGTGCTGGGATTAAAGGCATGTACCACCACTGCGGTGTAACCTTGGTTTTTGTTGCTTATGTTCTTACACTTGCCTCCTACCATCTGGTTATCTCTAGTGCTACCTGCCCTTGCTATATCTGACTGGAGCCTGTCCTTCCTGTGATCCTGGTTGTGTCAGAATTTTTCAGAGTCCAGCTATCTCTGTGATCCTAAGATCCTGGTGTGACCAAGCTCCTGGGATCCTGGGATCCTGGGATCCTGGGTGTTTTAGAGCACCTGGGAGTGGAGCTTCCTCTGGGTGTTATGGAACTGGCTGCATCAGCCCAGACTGGAAAGAATCTATGTCACTGGTCAGGCTGATTTATTTATATATATGAGTACACTGTAGCTGTCTTCAGACACACCAGATCCCATTATAGATGGTTGTGAGCTACCATGTGGTTGCTGGGAATTGAACTCAGGACTTCTGGAAAAGCAGTCAGTGCTCTTAACAGCTGAGCCATCTCTCCAGCCCCCATTATGGTCTGTTCTGAGAGCTGGTGTCTTATGACCTAGTTTCTGGGACTTATGGTCTATTCCTGAAGCTGGTGACTTTTGGCCTTTTTTTTTTCTTCCTGAAATTGGGCCAGGTCCTTCAATGGAACCCAACGGGGTCCTCAAATGGAGCCTAATGGGGTTGATGTTGCCCTTTCAACACTAGCCCAAACCTCACATTACAAATGACTTGTGATTTAGATCGTTCTGTGGAGGGAGGGGATATTTGTCTTCTCCTCCTCTCCCCCTTCCCCTTTCACACATCTGAGCCAGCCTCCAGCTGCTGCATGCTAAGATGTGAGGGAGGCAAGTCAGCTGGGGCCCGGGGGATGCTAGTGGCCCATTATCCAATATTAAGGAGCTTCTTGCTTGCAGGGCTTTAGAAGAGACTATCTCCTTAAATCTGACCCCTTAACCTCTTGCTTGCTCTGTTGCCTGCTTGCTGCTCTCATCCTGTCTGTAGGTAAGGGACAAAAAGGAACCCAAGAGTGCCTTGGGTGAGACCACATAGAGGCTGAGGATAGAGCACAGATAAATGAACCATCACGTAGTGAGCGACAGAGGAGCCCAGCCTTACCCTGACTTTCCCAGCTCAGCAGACGTTGGTATAGAGGTTATAGTTATACTGGGTGGTTAAAGTCACCACTGAGACATGGGAATGTGTGTGACCCTCAGACTTATAGGTAAGAAAGATCTCTAGGAGGAAGGAGGGTAGGAACGCAATGAATGAGCTAGAACAGGAAAAGTCCCTCCTTGCCCCAAAATGTGTGTGTGTGTGTGTGTGTGTGTGTGTGTGTGTGTGTGTTTCCTGATTACCTCTATTTCTTGAAAACAGGATGTTTATATGTATGGTGCCAAAACCACCTGGGTGAGGAAGCAAGGTTCCTAAGACCCAGGCTTTTGATTGACAGCTCCATCTTGCAGTAAGCCCAAACAAGCATGTTACACTAGTCTGCAAGTAGGATTCAGGGCCAGGCTTCACCACTGCTGGCCCCTGCATCTGGCAGGGCTGTCATCCTGGTAGCTACATCTGCTTCAGCTTCTGTGGCTGCTGGGGCAACCCTTATTACCATAAAAACCATAAGGTCTCCTTCATTCAAGAGTCTGCCTCTTCAGCCACTTCTCTGGATGTCCAGCTTCAGCCCATCTTGAGTGGCCAGCTGCTGTATCCACTTAAGCGACTGCTATCACAACCTCCTAGCTTGGCAACTTACGTCATTGCCAAGCAACCTCCTCAACCAGATGCTGGGATGCTTCAGGGGCAGGAGGACAGGTGGCCAGCCTCCCCGTTGACTGGAGGTCCATTTTCCTATAGCCTCATGGGGTGATGAGCACAGACTGCCTTCTCAGCTTAGGCATCTCAAGTGCAGTGCACCAAACTACGCTCAGCCTCTACATCACAAACTCACCAGCTTCAACCTCTGTTCCTCTTTCTTTGCCAAGACCCTTCTTTGCTAAGGTGGGTCCATGTCCAGGTCTTTAAGCAGTAAGCCCAGAAGTTCTTCTGAGTCCTTTTTCCTCAGCCTCCAGGCCCTACCAGTTAGTCTGCTCTGGGAAAGTGACCTGGCTTGAGTATATCATAAGATCTGTCACATAATAGCACTAACTCTTTACCCTGAACATTGGACATGCATGTTGGTACAGTGACATTGCTGGTGTGTCTATATGGAAAACTTCAAGGCCAGCAAGACGGTGCAACAAGAAAAGGTACTTGCTGTCAAGCCTAATGGCCTGGGTCCCTTCCCTGGAACCCACATGCTGAAAATTGACTACCCTCTCCTGAAAATTGTCCTCTGACCTTCACAAGTGCACCATGGTGTGCTTTCTCTGTCTCTTTCTCTCTCTGTCTCCGTCTCTCTCTAGTGCGTACATGCGCGTGTGCACATATGCAGGATACAGAATTAACAAAATTCCGAAAACAAAAGCAGCTGTAGGAATTACGTTTATGCAGATAGTTCGTCTCTCAGTATCCACGGGGAATTAAACCCTCTTCACAGATACCCAGCTTCACGGATGTTCAAATCTTTACCGTAACCTGCATGCACCCCCTTGTTTCCTTTCAGCCATTTTTAGCCTGCTCACAATACGTAAGCAATTATCTCTTGCCTTGTTCCACCGTTCAGGAGATAGTGACAAGAAAAAAACGTGTTCTTGCTCAGTGCAGATCTTTGGATGTAGAACCTGAGGATAGAACATTGCGTTGAGAACTTCAGGTCTTTTTGTTTGTTGTTTCGAGACAGGGTTTCTCTGTGTCAGGCGGTCCTGGAACTTGCTCTGTAGACCAGGCTGGCATTGAAATCAGAGATCTGCCTAGCTCTGCCTCCTGAGTGCTGGGACTAAAAGTGTGCGCTGCCACTGCTTGGCAGGAGAACTTCAGGTCTTAACAGAGTTAAAAATTAAATTAATTATGCTTAAGAATGCGAACTTAAGCTGAGATGATTATCAGTTTGTAAATGATAGTAAAGGGGGGGGAGAGAAAACAGAAAAGACAGAGTCAAGGGTGTGAAAGAACTTACACACTGGGGGCTGGAGAGATGGTTCAGTGGTTAAGAGTGCTGACTGCTCTTCCAGAGGTCCTGAGTTCAATTCCCAGCAACCACTTGGTGGCTCACAACCATCTGTAATGGGATCTCTTCTTCTGGTGTGTTTGAAGACGGCCAAAGATAGCGACGGGGTGCTCATATACATAAAATAAATAATAATTCTTTTTAAAGAAAAAAACTTGAGGGCTAAAGGAAGGTGTATTTTAGAGCAAGCTAGAAAGTTAAGTGGGAAGGGATTCTGTCGGTCATTCCTTCCTTCCCTCCTTCTCTCCCTGCCTCTTTTCCCACTCTCTCTTTTTTTCCTTCTTTGAAACAAAGTCTTATTATATGTGGAGATGTTGGCCTTGAACTCATGATTGACCCCCTCCTGTCTCAACCTTCCAAGTGCTTGGATAACAGGAGTGAGCCACCACACCTGGCTAACGTGGCAAAAGTTTATCACTATGCTTGTCCTCTGCAGTCAAGTGTCAGGGGAGAAAGAACAGACCTGGCCAGTTGTTTTCCAGGGGAGCAGATGAGAGCTGTTCAAGTAGCATTCTCTTCTTCTTCAGGGACAAACCTATGCACATATGAAAACTGGGCACAGCCCTGTTTTGTGAAACAAGAGAACCTACAGGAGCCAGAGACACAGCAGAACCAAGTGGATGAGATCATTGGTAAGGATAAATTTGTGATGTTCGTGGTGATAGGCGACCCCTGTAAGTTAGAGTGGAGGTGACTGGCTGAGCATATGCTCAGAGTCCAGTTCCGTGGCTCTAGGAGCCCCAGATGGATGCAGGGAACCTTGGGCCCTGGCACTGCTTTGACTAGGAAAGCAGGTAGGCAATGGGAAAGCTTTTAGACATCTGGGAGGGAATAGTCACCAGGAGATATATTAGACCAAAAAGTCAGGAGTGTGCATGTGTGTACAAGGGGGGGGGGGATGGGAGAGGAGACAAAGAAAGCAGAAGCAGAAAGCACTGGAGATCCACAGAGTAAGGGAGAAGGAAGAGTTAGGAGCCCGCTGAGGCAGGAAAATAAGCAGAGACAGCAGGATGAGGGAGGAAGAGTTAAAAAGATGGAGAAATGACAGGCAAAGAGTCAACCAAAGCCAGGATGGTGTTTCTCAAAGTAGAACACTCGGGCAGGGCCAACTGTGGCAGGAGCATTGCTTCCTAAACATTACCCAAGCTTCTGGATCTTTCCTGGTGTCTGCATCCTGGGGTACCAGCTGAGTCAGCTTTCTGGTGGTTCCCTGAGAACCCTAAGGGGTTTTATATTGCTGTGCAGTGATCAGCAGTGAGAGCTCAGAGTGCAGCGATGAGGACAAGGAGGACCAAGAGGACCAAGCCCTGGGCACCAGGACTCAGGAGGCAGATGGACAAAGAGAGTGAGGACTCTGTCCCCCAGGCTCCAGAATGCAGAGCTTCCCTCAGGATCTCACACCTCCTGTGTCTGGACTAAGCACTCTTGGAGGACATGGAGCAGTCCAGGTGCTCAGTCTCTGCACCTTATATTTTCTGACACTAGGGAAGATGTGGAGAGTGTCACAAGGTCCCAGACCTTAGCACAGCTGACTCCATGCTGGAAGAGCCAATCAGGCCATAAGACTCAGTATGTGGGCAGCACCACCTGCCAAAGTGAAAATAAAGACCTAATCCCCCATAGTTCTGGGAAGGTCTCTAAATACATTAACCTTGCTTTTTTGGCTTCTGTAGTTCTGCTTCTAGCTAACTGTTCTTGTTAACTGAAGTATGTTAACCCAAAAAATAGTTTTTATGCTTAAGCGCTCATCCTAAGAAAGGCTTGGGGATACCCTGGGATTCTGAACACCCAGTGTAGTCCCTGTCTGGCTAAGAAAGACTTTCTATCAGCTTAAATCCATGTCCCAGCAGCTTTCTCTGGTGGATAGTCTCTCTGACCCACAACAGAGAGGGCAGGAAATATTTTCCAACTTTGTTGCTATACTGATTGTAGAGTGAAAAGAAAATGGTGTATTTACAAGTTTTATTTTTCCCTTTCACATAGCCTAGCTGAAGCATAATAAAATATATATTTTGCCTTTATGCATAGAGCTCTGAGTGTTCAGTGTATATATAATTTATATATAGTATAATATATATAATGTTTACTATTTAATATTATATATATTATATAGCTGTGAATATATAAGAGGATGAGGCAGGAGGCCAGCCTGGGCTACAAAGTGATATTACTGGAGTCTCTGTCTGGATCAGGCTTTTCCAGGCATGTTGTTCAAACAATTGAAGAAGCAAAACCAAACTGTACAGTACAAAGAAACAAAGCAGAAAATATAGAAGAGATAAACTACAGTAAGGGAGCATTGGACCCTGAGCAAGCATCTCTTCTACAGCATCTAATCACTGCCCAGGGCTTTCTCCTGTGGGCCAAGGAGAAGTTGGCTATGGCCAGTTAAGGTCACTGGAAGCTACAGGTCAGCATAATCAGTTAGTATGTTAAGACATGTGTGCATCTTGATGTAGGTGAGAGTCCCGGGTCATTGAGTGAGTTGTTGAGGAAGGGCTGTATGCATGTAACTCAGTGCAAGTGGAGGCCCTAGTTGCTAACCGATCCCTATATTTGCCTGTCTCAGTGAGACCCTGTCCCAAAACAACACAAACCAAACAAAAACAATAAGATAAAACAAAGTTTTCTTTCAAAATCTAACCACATTGCTAGAGGAGTAGATCTTTCATTACTCCACGTTTGATGTGGGTTTTTGAGAGCAGTGGAGGCTTTCTCAATGCTTGGTAAAGTTAACTCGTAGAACTCAGGACCTGGTGATTGATGGTCATCAAGGTCGCTCTGAGCTTCTGGTTTCTGAGTTCAGTGTCTCACTCCCTAGGAAAACAAGAACATGCAGATAAGGAATGAGCAGAGCAAATGGAGGTTGTTAAGGAAACGTGAGAAATAACTGCCTGGGTTAGTGAGAACCGGTGGACTATGAAGTGATTATTGGGATGGGCACTCTCTGAGCACACTTGGTTCTGGATCGATGAGTGGCCTATACCCTCACTGTGTGCCCCTCAACCCAACCAGAGAAACAATCATGTGTTACTCATCCAATCAAGGGAACAGCCAAGCATCATGGTGGTTACTTTTGTCCACTCTGACAACTCATTTTGTAGGCTGTTGATTGGACCACTCTCTGGGTCACTAAATTATGAGCAGCTGTGTGGTCCTGCCCTTACTTCCTGCAGAGTGTTAACTCCTATCTCATTATGAGCCTTTAAAGAAAGACTAGGGGTTTTTTGTTGTTGTTTTGTTTTGTTTTTGTTTTTTAGTTTTTGTTTTTTGTTTTTTGGTTTTTTGAGACAGGTTTCTCTGTGTAGCCCTGGCTATCCTGGAACTCACTCTGTAGACCAGGCTGGCCTCGAACTCAGAAATCCACCTGTCTCTGCCTCCCAAGTGCTGGGATTAAAGGCGTGTGCCACCACTGCCCTGCAAGACTAGGTATTTTTATTTTTATTTTTATATTTTCCAGATTACTGAATGTGATGGCTGTTCTTGATAGTCTACCTGACTACATCTGGAATGAACTAAAACCTAAATGTACACAGGTACACCTGTGAGGGACTTTTGTTTTTCTTAGTTAAATCATTTGAATGGAGAAGATGCACTCATTCATTCATTCATTCATTGATGTGTACATTCATTCATTTTATGTTCATTGGTGTTTTGCCTGCATGAATGTCTATGTGAGGATGCCAGATCTTGGAGTTACACACAGTAGTGAGCTGCCATGTGCTGGAAATTGAACCAATATCTTCTGGAAGAGCAGTCAGTGCTCTTAACTGCTTAGCCCCAGGAAGACCCACTTCTAATCTAGATCTTTGAGGTGGGAAGACAAACCTTTAATCCAGATTTTTTGAGGTGAGAAGACCCACCTTTGATTTGGGTCACACCTTCTGCTGGCAGCCTAGAAAGGCCATGGAAGAAAGACTTGCTGATTTCTTCCCCTGCTTCCTTTCACTGGTGAGGCTAGCCCATTCCTTCACTGGCATTATAGCCTACTTCTTCAGGATTCCAGTGTATAATGAAGACCAGCTGAGGTATCCAGGCTGGGGAACTGAACAACTACTGGATTCTTGGCCCTTCTGTTTGTAGGCAGCCATTGTTGGGCTAACTGGACCATAGCCTGTAAGCCATTCATTCATACGTGTGTATGTGTGTGTGTGTGTGTTAGTCAAGGTTCTCTAAAGAAACATAATTATATTAATTAATAAACTATATAATTAACAATACATAATATATATTGTTATGTTCCAGTAGAGAACATTGACTAATACACTGAATGAGAAAAATTAATAAGATAGTTTAGTTTCCCCTGGGTTTGAATGAGTTTATTAAGTATATAGCAAGCCAAAGTAAAAGAATAAATTGCAAGTAATAGACAGACAGGCAGACAGACAGACAGATAGATAAGATAGGTAAACAAAACATCATCTAATTGGATGCTCAAAGAGCCAACAGAAATAGACTGCAGAAGCCCCATTGAGACTGTCATTTGGAAGTTCCACATAGAATCCAAGACAGAGCAGGATTTCTCCAGGGCCGGCTTCCAGGTAAAAGAACAGATAGCAACAGTGTAGAATATGCTATCTCCAGAATAAATTAGTGAATTATAGAAGAAACAAACTTGCTTAGCCATTAATAGAGTCAAGGAATGTTCAAAAACAATTTTTGCCTGGTAGGTCCAAGTTTTGTTTTCTTTTGTTTTTTGAAATAGTCTCTCTAAATAAATAATAGCCTTGCTTGTTAATGAACTCTCTATGTAGACCAGGCTGGCCTTGAACTCACAGAGATCTGCCTGCCAGGATTAAAGATTCTAGGATTAAAGGACCCTATCCAGCTCTTAACCTGGGGTTGACCTCTGGGGTCCATTTTGAAGAGAAACTATATGTCCCCAGTTGGTTTATTTTTCCAGTCTCCCCTGATTTTGTTTTTGTTTTGTTTTAAATGCTTTCTGAAAAATAGGGTTTAATCTTGAACAAACGAACCCAGTTAGTAACTTTGTGGACTGTCCTTTTAAAACTGGCTAATGTTGGCTAAATGAACAGTAGCATTATTTATTATTATTATATGTACATAAAACCAAGTAGGTGGCCAAAATTAAATATTTTTGTTTGTAAAGTCTGTTGAGACTCTGTAGGTGCTTCTCTTGGGGATTTAGGTGTAATCCATTGGGTCCCTTCATTTTCCTCTATCAGCCATGCCATCTACAGGATCCTGTTGACCATGTCCTTTCCTTTGGAAGCATAGCATCTTTAGTTTAGGTTTTATTGCTGTGAAGAGACATCATGACCACAGCACCTCTTATAAAGGAAAACACTTAATTTGGGTCTGGCTTACAATTTCAGAGGTTTAGTTCACTATCATCATGTTGGGAAGCAGGGCGGCAGGCAGGCAGACATGGTGCAGGAGGAGCTGAGAGTTCTTTATCTTGATCTGCAGGCAATAGGAGACTGAGTCACTGGGAGTAGCTTGAGTATATAAGACTTCACAGCCCACCCCCACAGTGATACACCTACTCCAACAAGGCCACACCTCCTAATAGTGCCACTCCCTATGGGCCAAGCATTCAAATACATGAATCTATGGGGGTCATTCTTATTTAGTCCACCACACACAGGGAATATGTCTCTCCCCATTGACTCTCTTCCCTGTGGGATGTGCATGGGTTAGAATCCAATTACCAGAGACTACAGCCTGTCTGATCAAGATGACAGGTGACTTAGGGTTTCCTATCCATAAGGTGCTGGCTGATCTTGGCCTGTGAGGGTTAAATATTGGCTGTTCTTTCTGAGCTTCTTATCTTCATTGATGTGGGCCAAAGGACAGCTTTACCAGTTTCATAATTCTAAATCTTGTATAACATTTAGAGAAAGTTTAGACAAACAAAAACCTACTGAAACAAACCATGACTTGGCTAGGGTTTCTAGTGCTTTGATAAATACCATGAGCAAAATCCCTTAGGGAAGAAAGGATTTATTTAAGCTTACCGCTTGTAGTTCATCATTCAGGGAATTCAGAGCAGGAACTCAAAGCAGGAACCTAGGCTGGAACTGATGTAGATCCACGGAGAAGTGCTGCTTACTGGCTTGCTTCCATGACTTGCTCAGCCTGCTTTCTTGTTGGCTCCCAGGGCTACCAGCCAAGGGATGGTACTGCCCATAATAAGCTAGGGTTTCCCACACTGATCATCAATTTAAAAAAAAATGCCCCACAGGCTAATCTGGTGCTGGCATTTTCTCAGTGGAAGTTCTCTTTGTCCAAATAACTATAGCTTGTGTTAGGGTGACATAAAACTAGCCACCACAAAGCAGTTTTTAACCAAATCATAATTTTGCTAAGACTTACTTTCCAAAGAGATTAAGGTCTAACTAAGTTGGAAAAGCACAAGTAATCATCTTGATTAAACATGCAGCTTTATTTTTTAAGCCAGTTATTACAATGTCACTATAAGCACAGCAATATCTTTAGGAATTTTAATAACTTTCAAAACAAGAGTTGAATCCAAATTGACATACATGGTACAAAGTAACAAACTGAGATTTCCTGTCTGTACATGATGTTCTACTGCCAAGCTTTGGTTATTGATACAAGTCTCAGGCAAGACTCCTTATAGCTTGGATTTTTATATTTTATTTTTCCTGTGGTCTCACAGAGTTTGAAAGTTAGAGAAAGTTTTACATTCAGCGTGAGTCTGTCCAGCTAAAATGCAGAAGAAAAGGTACATGGAGAGCCAAAATCTTTACATGTTCATCCTGTAAACTGCAGTTTTAGACATAGAAGGCATTTATCCTAGCAATCTAAGCAGAGGCCAGGTGTCTGCGGGTGAATCGTCACAGCGTCCACTGGCTGGCCTTACTCTCTCCGTTACGTTTCATAGGCGTCACCGCCTTCAAATACCAATAGCATCTTGTGGAGATTGCTGACCCACCCTATTGTGTTCTGCAAGTCCTGAGAGCAAACAATGGCACCCATACTTTCAGTCTCAAACAAGTGAGTTTAATAAGTAGATAACAAACTAAAGTAAAAGAGTAAATTAAAAAAAAACAATCCTGAAACATCATTTTAATCGTGTGCTTCAAATGTCCAGGTGGGATGGACTGGAATCCAGGGGAAGTCCTGCAGAGGCAGTCAGCTGGAGTTTCCAATAGAGGTCAGGACAGAGAAGAGTTAACCTCTGATGGGGCTTCCAGATAAAAGAATACGCAGCAACAGAGAGAAAGAGAGACAGACACACACACACAGAGAGAGAGACAGAGACAGACAGACACACACACACACACACAGAGAGAGAGAGAGAGAGAGAGAGAGAGAACGCCATCAAACTGGATGTTCACAACAGGCAGCAGGAACTGTTTGTGGAAACGGAACAGTCAGCCACGGTTTCCAATTGAGCTTTCTCCCCATCACTGAGCTCCCATGACTGAATTTCTGGCTTCTCTTTCCTGTTTTACATTCCAGGATAAACAATTACAATATCTGTCAGAATGGTCACCTTCTAGCTGTTTTCAAGGTACAGTATTTTCATTCTTTGACTGGTTTTGCTGGTTCCTCCTTCTTGTCACAGAGTTAGAGGGGCAAGGCCACCCCTAGACAAAAGACTTCAGAGGGCATTTTCTGAGTCTTGGGTTTGAAATGGGGGAGGGGGCAATCCTGCTTCCAGAGTCATCTTCTCAGTGGGCTCCCTCAGCACCTGATAGTTCACCAGTGTGACATACATGGTATGCCCTAAGTTTTCTTTAGAAAGATGACCAAACAGGAAGGATGATATAGAAAGTTAGAGACGGGAGTGTGGCAGGTTGTCTATGCAGGGAGGTAGGCTCTCTGAGCATCATGCATTGGCTGCTGGAGGGACAGGTAGTGGAGGGAACAGAAAGGACTAGGTTAACAAAATGGTGTGCTTACACGGTTGATGTTGTTTGCTTGGATCCTCGATTGAAAAAATCCTTTTGAAAGAGTTCTCAAACTTGTCTCCTACTCTGATTCCAAGATTTTTGAACTTGCTCTGAAAAAGAAGTAGATAGCCATCACTTAATAGGCTTAGCCAGCCAGCCCTCTGGATAACCCAG
This sequence comes from Rhynchomys soricoides, assembly GCA_019843965.1. Lineage (NCBI taxonomy): Eukaryota > Metazoa > Chordata > Mammalia > Rodentia > Muridae > Rhynchomys > Rhynchomys soricoides. The sequence continues at coordinate 30,644,120 of JADRCH010000006.1, read as the reverse complement.
AACCCCATTAGACTATTCCAAATGGTGAGGTTAAACCTAGTTATGAGGAGGTAGTGGGGCCTTTGAGATGGCTCAGTGGGTAAAGGCTCCTGCCTCCAACCAGACCTGAGTTCAATCCCTGGAACCTCCACATGGTGGAAAGATTCCAATAAGTTGTCACCTGACCTCCACACATGCACCTGCACTATGGCATGTACCCTCTTCCTACACAGTAAATGTAAGTGTAACCCTTTTTTTAACGAAAGATGTTATGGTCCCTGATGATTTGATTATGACTCTTTCTTCTGAAGACGGAAACAAAACTAGCATGCAGGCTAAATATCCCTTGTCCTAAATGCCTGAGATGGGCAGAGGTCTGGGTTTCAGATTTGGGAATATTTGCACATACATAATGAAAGCCCACAGGAATGGGGCCGGAGTTGAGATCCAGAATTCATTTGATTTATATAAATACTTCATAGATAGCTCAAATGTGATTTTATACAATATATTTAATATGTTTTGCATAAAATGAAGTTTTCGTGGTATGAAATTTCCCGCTTCTACCATGTTGGTGGGTAAGATATGATGACAGCGTGCAAATGCTTAGGGAAACTAACAGGCTCTTCTCGTCCCTACACTTACAATCTTTTGGGAGTTTATTAGGACAGGTAAGGAGTTACGGATTTGGGGGAAGAGACAGATCCTTAAATCTGCAACTTAAAATTCTGAAATGCTAGCAGGGTGGTGGCGGCACACCCTTTTGTCCTAGCCTGGGGAAGCAGAGGCAGGTGGATCTCTGTGAATTCAAGACCGGCCTGGTCACATAGCAAAGACCCTTCCAAAAGTATCGTTTCAGCAAGCCACTCGTCACTGCTTAGTTAAAAGAAACAAAAAAAGCTATATTAGGTTCTTAAACTAGCCACAAAAACACGGGGTAAATTGGCAGCACATGTTACTTACTCATTTTAGTCCCAATGGTAACAAAGGGTAGGAAGTAAACTGGACAACAATGAATTCAGTCAGCTGTGTTGGGGCACCAAGAACAGCCTTTAACTAGCTACAAAATTAAAATTAAAAGTAATGGGGTGAAATGAATTATTATTTCTATGTTGATCAGAGATGGTGGAGTATAGTTTCTACACTCAAGAATTACATCACCCCAGACAAAAGAAAGCTTTCATGCCCATTTCATGCCTCAGTGGACAAAGACTCGGTGTGACAATTTCTCTGTGCCACCTTTCCTACTTCTCAGTTGCCTACCTTGACCTTTGTCTGCTGTTCTAGCCTCGGGCTGTACTTTCATTTCACTAAAGCTTGCTTGGACTTCCTTTTGGACTCCCCTCGGAGCTTTGAGAAGATGTTTTAAGGACATGCTCCTAACATTAGGTCACCTCAGCCAATGACTGGGGGAATTTTCTACATCTATGGCAGTATTATTTGTTATTGGCATTATTATTAATTGTTATTATTATAATTATTATTATCAGTAGTATTAGTATTGTTATACACCAGAGGGGCTGGACATTACTCATTCTTCACCAGAGAATCTTCTTGCAGTATGTGGGGATTAACACAGAGACCCACAACTGGACAATGTCCAGAGGGTGAGAGACTTGGGAGGTTGTCATTAAACTCCTCCCCTTAAGGCTCAGGGATCTTAGTGGAAGAGGAGGCAGAAAGAGTCAGAGGTGCAGGATGACACCAAGGATAGCCCTTTCGGATGCAAGAGAGCTCACACTCATACGAACTCACAGAGACTGTGACAGCCTGTTCAAGACCTGCAGAGGTTCAAACCAGACAAAACCCCAGCATTGAGAAGCAGAAGTAGATCCAAGGTCCTGCTCCTAACCAAGATGCTGTTTCTAATTGGGACCTGCTGGGAGAGGGACAATCAGTTCTCTTCAACGGAGCATATCAACCACACTCCAGGCCAGGTTTCATGCCCAAGAGTAGTTGGCCAACATAAAACAGACTCCATGGTGTGTGTGTGTTGTTTTGCTATCTTTTGTCTCGTTGGTTTGGTTGGTTGGTTTTTAATTTGTTTTGATTTTCATTTTAATGTTCATTTTGTTGATTTCTGAGAGGGAGACACATGTGAAGTTGAGTGAGTAGGGAGAAGGGAAGTGGGAGGATCTGGGAAGAACTGGGGAAAGGGGAAGAATATGATGGAAACATTGTATGAAAGACAAATTTTTAAAACAAAAAGTTAATTAAAATGTAGTTTTTATTACTGTTGTTAATGTTTGTTTGTTTGAGACAGGGTCTCATTGTATAGACCTGACTGGTGTAGAACTTGCTTTGTAGAGCAGGTTGGGCTTGAATGCACAGAGGTCTACCTGCCTCTGCCTTCGGCATTTTCATTGTATTTAAGTGTGAGTACTTATGTCTGTGTATGTACGTGTGAGTGCAGGTGCTTGAGGGGTTAAGAATAGGGTGTTGAATTCCCTGGAGTTGGAGTGCCCTGTGAGCCACATGATGTGGAAGCTGGGAACTCCCGTCCTTTTCAAGAGCAGTCAGTGCTCTTAACTGCTGAGCTATCTCTCCAGCCCTGTGGCCAGAAGTTTTTGCTACAACACTAGGGATTCAGCAATGTGAGGCTTTGCAATTTTAGAAATCTGATTTTCTCCCTTTATAGATGGGAAATGCTAGTTGTCTTTAAAATACACTGCTATTCCCTGCAACAATGAGCAGCTCTGTAGTCTGCTGCTCTTCATGGGTGAAAAATCACCTGTCTGAAAGTGGAGCCTTCAGAGGTCCTCTATGAGTCACTGTGGCTTTCCCCAACTGCATCATGGGGCTTCTAGAATCCTCCCTCAAATTCGACTTGTACAGGCTTGCCCCTTGATGAGGGCAGTTATAGCATCTACCTGATTAGAGAAAGAGACTCAACTCAAAGCCAAAAGGAAGCAAAGCATAGGCGCTTACTTTATAAAACATGCTGTGGTTCTGAAAGATGAGGCGCATGTCCTCCACAAAGCGTTGTACCGAATGGTATGCCTTCTTATTCAGCCTATTCTTGATTTTGTTTAACCACATGTGCTCCCGGAGGTCTGGAAAGTCCTCTTTCCTCTGTTGAGGAAAGCAGAGAAAGCAGGGCTGTCAGCATAGTCCTGAGTCAGCCTTCCACACACTCCCATGGTTACACACTCTGTCTGAATGTTGCATTGCCACTCCAATTCTAACCCCTGGTGTACTAACTGAGAAGGGAAGCCTTTGCAAGGTCATTAGGTTACGGAGCAGCAGCCCCCCTGTGAGTGGGATTAGTGCCCTCACTGAGACTCCACGGAGCCTCTCCCTCTCTTTTTCTCTCTTATGAGAGAACAGTCAGAAGTGAGACATCTGCATCCCAGAAGAAGACTTTAGCCAGTCATGCTGGTGCACACCTATAATTCCAGCACTTGGGAAGCAGGAAGGGGAATCTCTGTGAGTCTGAAGCCAGCCTGATTACATAGCTCCAGGTCAGCCAGAGCTACACAGTAAGAATCTGTCTCAAAAACAAACAAAACAACAACCAAACAACCAAGAAGAAGACCCTAATCAGAACCCAGTCATATTGGCACCTCGGCCTCAGACCTCCAGTCTCCAGAACCATAAGAAACAATTTGTATTCTACAGACAAATGGAACTTATATACTGCCCCACCCAGACTTTGGTAATTTGCTATGTATGGCTACCTACACAAAGAGACCCATCCACAAGGCAAGAAAATTCACTTGTATGGGGAGAAGGTCACAGGATTGCAAGTTCTGTGTTTTACTCACTTTCTTTGGTTTTGGGATAAAAAAGCCACTTTTTGGACAGCAATAGATAGTCAAGAGAAGCAGCTCACATTTCTGCAGAAGATGAAAGGTGACTCTAAGTGGAAGGTAACTTAGAGAGAAAAGGCATGTTTAAATTCCAAGATGCAAGGAACAACTCCCAGACCTTTGACTTCTTTAAGACAAATATGAAATACATCTACTCCCTGGAGTCCAAAGTCTAGCGTTGGGTCACGTGATCAAAGCACATCACCATTTACCTTGGGGTTCTGTTCCTCACTCTCTGTGAGACCATGTTCCTCTGCCAACCAAACAGGGGACCTTCAACTTCAAACTGACTCACCAGCTGTTCCTCTGGTGACATCTTCCTCTTCAAAACCTCAGCTTCCTTATGACATGCTTGGGTTTTTTGATTCTTTGTCTTGCAGAAGGTACAATGCCATGGGCTACTGAGAGGTCAGGCATAAAGTGAGCAAGGGCAGACAGAGACTGTGAACCATCCCCCCTCCTGTGACTGATAAAGACCTCTGTTCAACAACAAGAAGTGGTTTCTATCTTATGTTCAACTTGGCTCTTGGAGGACCCTAGACTGGAGCTCCATGTAGGCTCAAACTGCAGGGATAACCCCTTCCATTAAAAGTCAATGTGTTCAATGAGGTGGATACCCAAGGAAGTGATGGATTCCCATTGACCTCAAAACTTGACTTTTCCATCCAAAGAACATTGGGAGTCTGACAACAAGCCATATTTGGTCCTAATAAGGAATTTAGTGCCTTGAACAAGGAGTCTTGAACCTTGATGGGCCAATCAGACTATAGAGATCTAGTCAGGAAACCAGAAAGCAGATTTTTCTTCTCAGCCTTGCTGAGTGAGCAGAGCACAGCTATAGATGTCTTTTCACCTGGCATTGCAAGATCTGTGGCTAGAAACTGTTACAGAAACAGTGGAAAGGAGATTTGCTCATAGTGTCAAATGCTTTCTGCTTTACCCCACATGCTGGCTAGTTTTATGTCAACTTGAGTCATTTTGGAAGAGGAAACCTCAATTGAGGAAAATGCCTTAAATCAGATTGGCCTGTGAGAGGGCCTATGGTGCATTTTCTTGGTTGATGATTGATATGGGAGATCCAGCTCACTGTAAGCAGTGCCACCCCTGCGCAGGTGGTCCTGGGTAATATAAGATAGTAATGGGCTGAACAAGCCATGAGGAGCAAGCCAGTAAGCCATGGTCTCTGCAGCAGCTCCTGCCTCCAGGTTCCCACCCTGACCTCATTGGATAGTGGATTACAAACTGTTAGATGAAACAGTCTTTGCTTCCCGAGTTTATTTTGGTTGTGGTGTTTTATCATAGTGATAAACACCTTGACCAAGATAATCCAAGTATCATTCATTTCAATGATCCATCTTAACAAGACTATCTAGTAGTCTATCTAGTAGTTTTTCAAGGTGCCATTACAAAATCCCCATGGTAGGGTGTTGGGACTTGCATGTGGGCAGAGTAAAAGAACTGATTCATTTTGTGCCTAGGTAGCTTGCCTAACTAGTCAGAAGATGTTTCTAATGATTCTCTGAGATGGTGCTCTGGGAACTGGTGGGTGGTCTTATGACTCCAGAGCAATGCTCTTTTAGAGGATTTCCAGTAGAGACCAGTTTCTGGGTCACAGTAGTTCTGTCCACACCATCCACAGATCCCATCAAATCCTCTTGTCCACCTCTTTAAATCTCACACACCATTCTGTCCAGAGACACATCTATAGCAAAGAAGTGCTTTGGTTGGGATGGGGTGCTGACACTCAGAATTCACACTTCTTATGATGTGCTTTGGAACCCAGCCTTAACTAGTTTGATAGAATACTAGGGTGGACTTTTGAAGGCTCGATACAACCCAGCTTTGTCAACTTTGGAATTCCACAGTGGGGATGGAGAATATATGGTTTAGACCAACAACTGCTCTATGGTGTCATCACTCCAGTGGAGTACATCAGAAAGATGGAGCGATGCTTCTTACAGGTAACCACTTGCAAGGCCTTTGTTTCCACCAGTCTTCTGCTATGAGTGGTGAGAAACAGCACTGGACACTTCTGAATTTTGATACTAAGGGTCTTGTTCCCACTGTGTGTGTGTGTGTGTGTGTGTGTGTGTGTGTGTGTGTAGGGGTAAAGTGTGCTCTGAGGAGGAAGGGCTGGAGACAGGGCTGTCTTACTAACCTCTTATTGTCCACAGGTGGGATGTGGCAATTCTTATGATAGAATTTTCTACAAGTAGCACAAGGGAACAATTTCCGTCGTTGGCCGCATACTTTACATGCTTTTGGATTTTCCAGCTACAAGAAGAAATGTTGTACACAACTTCAAGATCAGTGTGACCCCAGAATTCTAGAACAAATGGCCTTTGCCTATACCAAGGTGGCTTAGAAATCTCTCCATTCCAAAGTATGTTTCAAATATTTATTTTTGTGTGTGCCTGTGTGTTAATATACATATAATATACATAATATATATTATATGTATATATGTAATATATATTAACACACAGAGGCTCACACATACATAAATACATATATACATTCACAAACTACACACACACACACACACACACAAAACATATGTACAGGTGCCTGCAAAGGCCAGAGGGAGAATCAGAGCCCCAGCAGGAGATTGTAAGCTGCCATGCCAGTGCTGGGAATTGAACCTGGGTCCTCTGGAAGAGCAGCCAGTGCTCTAAACTACTGATCTAACTCTCCAGCCCATCTCCTCAAAATACTAAGAAGTATTATTGAGCAGAGATTTTAGAAGAATATATTCTGGTATGAAATAAAGTTCGTGGAATTGTTGGGCTATGTCAGACTAGAAAAATTTATATTGTGAAGACAGCAAATTCTGAGAGTAAAATAACAGAAATACTGTTGTAATAACAATAGCAGCAAGAAAGTTGAATTAGAGATAGCCTGATAAATTTATTATTCAGGAAAGCCTGACTCCAAAATATAATGTCGTATCTGGCTTAATTCATTAGCTAATTAATTTCATCATTATCATTTTTTTTTTTTTTTGAGAGGTGGTTCAGGTAGCCAGGGCTAGCTTGGGTTCAGATTGCCCTGGCTCAGCTTCCAAGGTCACATTTCTAATGTTCAAGGCATGTGGCCAGGGGAACTACCCAGGGTTGAAGATCTGCCTCTGCTATTAGAATATTCCTTGGGTTCCGTCCTGCATCCTTGACTCATTTCATTTGCCCCAATGTTCACAGCTCCTCCCATGACTTTCAGATCTATATTCTGGCCTTGGTTTGGGCCTGCAACATTCACACCCTGAGTCTCTAGGGAATCTGTACTGTTCTGTAACATTGAATCTGTTCCTCTTTTACAACGGTTTTACAACGGTCCTCTAGCCTCTAACAGCCCATCATGTGATGGCTACACCCACCCCGGGTCTCAGACACCCAGCCCTCCACCAGTCATGCTTACCTCAATTTCTAAGTCTCACCTCATTCCTAAGCTTGTGTGGGGCCTGCTGCTATTGGGGTGCAGAATCCTTTACTATTGACTGGAATCTCTGCTCACCCCTGCACAAGCTGCCCTCTTTCCCCCTAGCCCCACCCACACTAGGAAGCCTCTGAACAATGAAAAGGCGCCCCTCAGAACAAAGGAAAGGCACCAAGAGTCCAATTATGCACTCTTGGCAGCTGTTGCAACCTCCTCCTGTGATGCTCCCAGCCACCCAAATCCCTGACTAAGTGCTTGTCTCTTGACCATACTTGGGCATAAACCCAGTTTATAGCTGACATATCACCCCTTGCCTAAAGATCTATACCCACCCCCCCTTGCCTTATCCTGGGCACATAACTTCTTCAGCCCTGGGCAGGGGGTTGGGGGGGGAAGAGGGAGAGAAAGAGGGAGAGGGAGAGGGAGAGGGAGAGAGAGAGAGAGAGAGAGAGAGAGAGAGAGAGAGAGAGAGAGAGGCTATTTTCTTAGTGCGAAAACCCTGATGGTCTTTCAATGGGAACCTTGAATGGCCCATGAGGGACATGCTTGGGGGCATGTATCTCCATCTATCTTGGAATAGTCTTTGCTTTTTACAATGGCAGCTTAGACTATGTTTGCATTGTCTAGAGTCCTTTGGAAGCCTGAGGCTTGCCTTTTTAATGTGGGCAAGGAATTCAGGCTTAGGTAATCATTGTGCCATTGAGGTACATCTACATGCACCCCCACCCCCTTTTAGTGGCCATCTCTCCATGGTGCTGGAGTTCGAACCCAGGGAACCTGGTGTGTGCTAGACAAGCACTCTACCTCTAGGCAAACACTTTACCACTTTAGTTTTTTATTTTAACTCTATGTGTACAGATGTTCTGCTTGCATGTATGTCTGTACACCACCAGTGAGCCTGGGGCCCTCAGAAGACAGAAGAAATTAGATTCCCTGGAATCAGAATTACAGATGGTTGTGAGCCATCTTGTGGGTGCTAGCTTTCAAACCCAGGTCCTTGGAAAGGCAGCAAGTGCTCTTAACCACTGAGCCATTTTTCCACCCCTACCCCCTTTTTAAACAAGAAATTTGTTCTCTTATTTAGTAGTGGTCTTCAACATGTTACAGACTAAAATCACTTGTGGAATGAGAAATAAATTCAAGGCTTGGGAGCGTAGTTCCAGGGTAGAATGTTCAACCTAAACTGAACGAGGCCCTAGGTTTGAGCCTTAACACTGAGGGAGACAAGCATGCATCTCAGATGCCATCACCAGCAACTTCAGTTCATTGAACTGGATGCTCAAATAGTCTGAAGGGTTCTAATGCCCAGGCATCAGGTGAGATCTCTGCATGTGAAATTGTGGTCCGTGGACCAGCAGACTCAGCTTTAGCCATCCAGTGAGTTATCCAGAGACCATAGAGCTGAGGCTCCTGCCCCCAGTAGAGAAACAAGAACAGCATGGCTGTATCTAAGTAAGGGGGGGGGCATGGAGCCATCTTTCCAGCCCCTAAGTTTTTAAAAATCACATTTAATGTATGTGTGTGGTTACTCCTGTGACCCTCAGGTAGAGAACAAAGGACATATTTTGGGAGCCAGTTTTCTCTTTCTATCATACGGTTCCTGGGGATTAAACTCAGGTCATTAGGTTTGGCAGTGAATACCTTTAATTTTCAAGCCATATTACCCGTCTATTCTTTTACAGTTTTAAAGGGTTGTTCCCACCTCAGTTTTAAATGTTTTGATGTTAAACAGAATCCTGGCCTTTTATGTTGTATAAATTTTTTAAAAGATATCAACTACAATGATACCAGATTATAAAATCTATTTCTATCATCATCACCAAATTTAACAACTATAGGCTTGACAGAGATGGACAACTAACAGTTCGAAGGTGTTGGCCTCAGACATTGTGGCGGAAGGTCACAGGGCATTACCTTTCTCATTGTTTGCCATGGGTTTGGTGGGGTTTCCTTCTGAAAGACAGATTACTTGTGGGATGGCTCCCAAGGTCGGCTCCCATCTCTACCTCAAATGTTTTGATGCTCAAAGAAGCAAATCATTGTAAAACAACAACTAAATGAGCATCATAGAATAATATCAAACCTGGTCAAATCCAAATTGGTCAATTTTAAAACACATACAGTCATGTGGAGATGGGAAACAAGCCATTTGTAGACAATGGCCTCAGACATCATGGCAGTGGACTGTGGGATATAAATACCTTTTTTATTTTCCTTGGTGGGTCTTCTAGTTCTCCTTTCTGAAAGACAGAGAGATTAATGATGAGGAAGGTCTTTGTTTTTATTTCTTGAGCTAGGTGTTTCTAACTGCCTTCTAGATATTGTTATCTGGATGCCCTGTTGTTAAATACAAGGTAATTCCCTGGAAATTATTTATTTCCCATGCTCCCCACAGTGAGTCAGGGAAACCTTTAGACCTTTTTTTTTTTTTCTTTTTGTGGCCTGGTAATCTTCACAGTGAGCTCAGACAAGGATGCCAGGTGATCTCTCACAGCTTCCTGACACACTGAGGGCTCATTTCATGCTCTTCTTCCCGGTGCGGTGCAGAAAGCCCCATTCTATACTTTGTCAGAACTATCCTCTTTTATGACCGGACTTAGGGAAGGCTCTCCATCCCACCCCTTAGCTGCAGCATCACTTCCTGTTAGCACCTCTCCTCACAGTGCTAACTGCAGGTAGGATATGAAGGTGCAGGGGCTCACACCTGTAACCACACAGCTTTAGATGCAGCTCGATCAATTCCTTTATTGTGAGTGTGACACAGGGAAAGACCACCTGAGATATGTGACACAGAGAGCAGTGTACCCTGAGTCGGACGGAATAGGATCAGATACCCAGGGAACCTCCCGACTTCCCACAGTTCAGAGTATTGGTATGAATGAAGGGCAAAGGGCTTATTTTTTAAAAATGCAATCTTTAAATTACCCTTTCTTTTATTTACTTTTCTTTTGGCATAGAGGGAGTTGAGAGTCTTACTCTGTGACCTAGGTTATGCTGAAACTCACTACAAAGTCTTGGCAATTCCTCTGCCTCAGTCTCCCAAGTGCTGAGATTGCAGGTGTGAGCCACCACACCCAGTTATTCCTTTTCAAGACTAAGTGTGAGATGACTTATTGGAAAAAATCCTGCTGGGACATCTGGTGATTCAGGCATCCACAAGGTTGAATTATTTTCAGATATGTAATTATATTTTCTTTCATTACTGACACTCCATGTTTAAAGACACGCCCCGCATCGGATTTAAATTATATCCATGCTACCAAATTTTATACAATCAGTTAATGTTAAAGGCCACACACAGTCTGTTCTCCTACCATCCAAAGGATGTGAGTCAATCCATTTAAGAGGATTAAGCTGTAATACAAGCCAGCAAAGGTAAGACCTGAATGGCGTGCTGGCAACACCATGGAACCTGGCTAAGAAAAGTCATAATGGACACAGAAATTCTGCTAACATCTGCTACCAGTGAATTATGACAGTGAACTCTTCGGTTGAAGCTACCAGCCACATTGAGAGAGCCTCGAATCTGTTGCCTTTCACCCAGAATATTGGAAGCTGCCTGTCACATAGAAGAAACTTTTAATCTACCATGGTTCCAGGGACCATGGATGCTTTCTGCCAGCAGAGTACCTTTATCAGTTCTTTCAGGGTCCATCCCTTGCAGCGGATGCTTTGCCTCCAGTTCTTGGATTTTTCACGTTTTCCTTCAATTTCAAACTCCATGGGGGTGAGCCACCGTCCTGTCTCACTCTTTATACTCTTCACATAGATGCCTGTAAGACCAGGACAAACTGAGCAGCCCGGTAGGAAACACCTGTTCTTGGTCTGCCATCATGCTGGATCTGGGGCTCAGGCTCAGTCAGGAAGGTTTACATTTCCTGCCACACATCAACCTGATAGGCAAGGATAGAAACTAGCTGACATTGCCCTCCGAACTTTCTCTAAAAAGAATTCACTTATTTATTTTATGAGTACCAGTGTTTTGCCCGTAAGTGTGTCTGTGCACAACATGCATGCTTTCTGCCTACAGAAACCAGAAAAGGGCATTGTTTCTCCTGGAACTGTAGTTATAGATGGTTGTGAGCCACCCTGTGGTTGCTGGGAATTGAACCTGGGTCCTCTGGAAGAGCAGCTGTGCTCTGAATCACAAAGTTGTCTCCCAGCCCTTAACATCACCTTTAAAAGTATTCTACTGTAATATTAAAAAAAAAAAAAAATTGCAAAGGACTGTCTCTGAGACACAAACAGGATTGTTTCTCTTCCTTTCACTGTGCTCCTGGTAGGGCCAATTTGCATTTGAGAAAGGTGAGTGAGGACACCAAGTTCCTTGCTGGGCTCTGGTGAATCCACCCATGAGGGCGCTATCACCACACCGTCCTGTCTTAAACAACCTCACTCTTCCAGCTCATGATAGTTGGCTCTAAAATGGCCTGGTATTTTTGACACATGGCTATTTGATATTAAAGGTGGTTTTGGAAATGTTATCTAGAGGGAAGAGCTAGATTACACATGGCAGTAGAACCACAGGCACAACACTTATTTGTGATAACAAAAGAACCGTCCCGAGACGGTTCAGTGGTTAAAATGGCCTGCCGCTCCTGCAGTAGACCCCCGGTCAGGTCTCAGAGTCTGCAGGGAGGCTTGTAAGCACAGGCAACTCCAGTTCTGATGTCCTCTTTTGGTCTCCTTGGGCTCAGGCACATTCATAGCACACAGACACACATGCAGCCAAACACCCATGCTCATAAAACAAAAATAAATCTTAAAGAAAGAACTGGGTTGTGAGAGGAAGGTCACTCACGATGGGTGATGGGCAGGTAGCTCTGTACTCAACAATGATAATTTTTACAGGTTTTTTTTTTTTTTTTTTTTTTTGCCTATTGTCTTTTATTTCTCATAGAAATACGGTGAGAGAAATTTTATTCTCATTTTTGGGGTGTTTGTTTGTTTTTGTTTTTTGAGACAGGGTTTCTCTATATAGCCCTGGCTGTCCTGGAACTCACTCTGTAGACCAGGCTGGCCTTGAACTCAGAAATCCACCTGCCTCTGCCTCCCGAGTGCTGGGATGAAAGGCGTGTGCCACCACTGCCTGGCAGAAATTTTATTCTCATTTCATAAAAGAGTTCAGCCAGGCGGGGATGATAGAGCAACTGATTTGGGGTTCAGCTGTGAGTACCCCCCCTCCGGGATTCTCACATTGAAAACCTGGTCCTTGACTTGGTGATACATGAGATAGTCTCGATCATGAAGGATGCTGCCTTCAAGAGGGATATGATAACTCTCATGGGACCCCAGTTGCTGGCTTCCTGTCTTATGATGTGATCTCTTCCTCCTACATGTGTTCCTGTCATGAAGCCACCTACCAGCAGTCTCTTACCAAAAGCTACACAACAGGCTGCCTGATCTTGGCCTTTTAGCCCCTAAATCTGTAAGTTAAATAGAATAGCCTGACCTGAATATTTCAATAGAGCCAAGAACACTGGGATAACACACTGGTGAACCCAAAGTTTGAGTGTATCTTTCTTCCCATTCAAAAATCTCCCCCCTTTAATCTTAAAGTTTGACAGATGTTACAGGTAACAGACCCACAAAGGTTGATGATGAATCTTGCAGGCACGTACATTTCCCACCAACCTGTGGAAAGTTTCACTCTGGTATGAGGTACTAGATGGGCATCTTATGGGCCTTTTTCACAAGGGGAATGGGGGGTATTCTGATAGGCTATGGCTTTATATTTAAACTGCAACTTGGGGTACAGCTCATGACAGAATGCTTGCCCAATATGCACAAAGCCCTGGGTCTAATCCCAGTACTTCAAGAAAGAGGAAAAGAAAAAAAAAATACAGAAAATGCCCTCATTCCCGCTGCCTCTCTGGGGTGTGTTACAGAAAAGGATAAACACAGCAAACTCTCCTGAGAAGTCACCATCCTGCACAGTTAGCCCTTGACTGGCATCTGCAAATGTTGTCTCCCTGTGCTGAAACTGCTACAAGGAGCACACTCGTAAGACCTGACTCCCTCTTGGGCATCTGTAGTGAGAGGTGCCTTCATAACTCATGGCTGCTAGAAGCCTTGGGATCAGGCAGTCTCCACCAGGAGAGTAATGTCAATGTCAAAAGCTCTAGTTCCTGGGGACTTGGCCTCTCATGCTTGCATTTCTCTCTCTCCCCTCCCCCTCCCCCTTTCCCTCTCCCTGTTCCCCTCCACCTCACCTCCCCCCTCTCATCCTGGCTGTCCTAGAACTGATCTGTAGACCGGGCTAGCCTTGAACTCAGAGATCTGCCTGTCTGTCTCTCAAGTGCTGGAATTAAACAATTACACCACCACAGCCCAGCTCATACCCTCTTCTTATTGTTAATTTGGTCTCTTAACCTCTCATCTCATTAATGGGCATGACATTGCCTATATCTTGGGTCCTACAAACTAGATCTGGGATCAGACACCCTCAACACAGTGCCTGCCCCCTACACTGTACCTTTGAAGGGTACCAAAGATCTGAAACTCACCTTGCTTAAATCTCTCCTTATTCAGAGTCCCTTTAGCATTGCCACATATCACCGGAAGCTCAGTTTCCTTAAAATCTGGGTTGTCATCTCTGGGAATTCTCCGACCTGCAGGGATACATTTCACTTTATTCTAGAACTGTGTAGGGCCTTCCCTCTACCCACTTTGGTATCTTGCTTGTGCAACTAAAAATGCATTAAGTTTTCCCATGAATTGGTTATTTTTTATAATATAGTACTTATTATCTCTTTTAAGAATGATTAGATGATAATATTGATAACAACACACTCTGCTCCCAACACACACTGCTCCCACATTCTGGACTCCTACACAGCAGCCAGAACATTGCAGGAAAGAATTCCAACTCCCAGACTTGTTGGCTGCAGCAGCCGCTGCATGATGACTTTCTCCCACATATTTTGAAAAGATAATTCTCATTATATTAGAGCTTTGGAGTTTTGTAGACGGAAAACATAACTCTCAAACTTTGTTCTACTGTCTTGTTGGATGCATTTACAGTAGAAGAGTGGAATAGGATAAGCACCCAATGAGGGGGTGTCCTCTCTGTCCTTTGATCTGATTTGCTGTCTTTCTCTTTTTCTGTGTTTTCCCGCGGGCTCAGGCAGTAGCAGCTCTAGAGCAGTGGTTCTCAGCCTTCCTAATGCCGCGGATCCTTCAGTACAGTTCCTTAATGCTGTGGTGACCCCAACCATAACATTATTTTTGTTGATACTTCATAACAATAATTTTGCTACTGTTATGAATTGAAACGTAAATACCTGTGTTTTCCAACAGTGGTGGTCTTAGGTGACACATATAAAAGGGTCGTTGAACCCCCAAAGGGGTTGTAAGCCACAGGTTGAGAACCACTGCTGTAGATGATTCTGTAGGTGCTAGAGGGACCCTGCATACCCTTCAAGGGGTGTATGTATTGGAAATAGGAAGCCATAATGGCGTTTAGATTTAGACAACATGGTGTTGATATGGGTATTTGATATAAGCCAGCTAAAACATGGCTGATACTGGACATGGTGGAGGGGGGGGGGGGACAATGAGTTAGCACAAAATGACTGACACAAGATGTCTGGAGACCCCAAAGTAAACAGTGATGCCATGTGTTAGATAGTCAGTTGTGCCAGTGTGCCACTTTTGTGTGGTTCTGTATAAATATGGCCTTGAGGCCAGGGGCTGGAACTATCACATTTACTGGCCTGCTTGTGTGCCTATCTGCAGGCCTGAGTACCTACGTCCACTCAGCCTGCCTGCACGTGTGCCAGCATATGGCAGTGTGCCTGCTGGTGAAGGCCTGCCTAGCAGCCTGTATGCTGGTGAATAAAGTATGTCTCATTTTCCTGAAGTTTGTCATAATCTCTTCAACCTACTGTCCTTCCAAGATCATCCTCATTTCCTGGCATCAGAGCATAGACCCCAGAGTGTGTGGGATCTAATTCCATTGAACCAGACAATGAAGACCTTACAATGAGTTTCCACAGTAGTGTCTCCATCAAAGATACAGTGGAACTGAGATTGGGGGGCATCCCATAGTTACTCTAAAGTACAGTCTATCACAACAACAGTGGGCCAGGTGGGCACTCAGCTTAATTCCCCTGAAAGCCTATGTCACATCTTTCCAGATAAGTAAATTGAGTTAGAAAAGGACAAATGACAGACTTAAGTCACACAGGACTTTAGGAATTAGAATACAGGTCTTGTGTCACCACCAAGGTCTGTAGGGTTCTGTGGCTTTCTATGTGGGTAAGAAAAAATATGCTAAGTAGCATGTTGGTCACGCACTTTATTTCCATCCTCAAGAATGGTCAGCACATAAAGGCCTATGCACCTCCCAAATCAACAAACTAATCAATGGGATGATGGGAGTTATCAACAATCCTTTGTGCTGTTGAAACCAACCAATGCTGGCGATGAGCTTAAGGCTTGGAACTGGTTCCATCAGCCAATCGAGAAATCTGACCTGTCACTCAGCACACAGGGTGCAGAAGAGCAAACTCATGAACGTTTGTTGTAGCAACCCTGACAAGCTGTGGGGCCAGCCCAGGTGCCAGCAGAGGAGGAGACGAAGGAATTGATTTATATACATAGTGGAAGTTCTTTCAGCCAGAAAAAGAAAAATCAAAATTATGCCATTTGCAGGAAATTAGATACAACTAGGAGATCTTCATGTTAAGCAAACCGAGTCAGTCTCAGAAAGACAAAGATTTGTTTGCTCTCATTTGTGGGTCTTGAGAATTCATACAGAGACACAAAATTATTATTTTGTTTTGCTTTGGTTTTTTGATAGAGAGTTTCTCTGTGTAGCCTTGGCTGGCCTTGAACTCAAATACCCATCTACCTCTGCCTTTTGAATGCTAGGATTAAAGGCATGCGCCATCACAAAATTGTACAAATGAAGTGAAAGTAGGAGCAAAATTGTCTAGGAGACAGAGGAGACTAACAGGAGTGGAGAGGGGAGGGTCATGGGTCCTGGTGGAACATGCTCAAAGTATGTTTATTTACTTGTATAGAAATGGCCTATGTAATCCAGTATAATACATTAAAAACCAAAAAAATAATTTAGGACCAGACATGGTGTCATATGCCTTTAAACCCAGCACTCAGAAGGCAGAGGCAGGGGGATCTTGGTGAGTTCAAGAGAAACCTGGCCTATACACTGAGTCCCAGGCCAGTCAGGGTTACATAGTAAGACTCTGTCTCAAAACATTTAAAAATATTTTTATTCATTAAAATGTGATTAATCACGGTTTTTTTTACCTCTTTTTCTGCCTTGTTGTGAAGAAGGATTGGCATTTCTTGGTAGGAAAGCTGAGAAAAAAATATACATGTTTCTTATTTATGACATCACATGGCAAGCAGCGCTTTGCAAAGACATCGTTTAAAACTAACTGTCCATAAGTCTGCTTAGTACTTTGTGAAACATATCAAAATCCAGATCAGAAGTGAGGAACATTTCTTACAAAGCCCTAGTCAGTAAATATGCAAGGTTGTCTGACCTATGATTTCCTTTATGATTCTTCAGCTTTCCAGTCATATTAAAAAGTATCCACAGACTATGTGTTAATAAAAGGGTGTGTTCAAATAAAACTTTATTTATAAATAACTGGCAAGCTAAGTTTTCCTTCTGGGTTGTAGATTGGTGACTTCCGATCTAGATGTAAAGGTGATAATTAACAGGGTTTATGTGTTGACTAGATCACATACACACATACACACACATACACACACACACACACACACACAGAACAAGTCACTTCATAAACATGATCAGGACTGTAATGGTCATATCTGTTTGGATGATAAAGTTGGGGGAATATGGCTTTTTGTTCTTTCTCGGCCTGTGTCCACAGCTGGTATCATAAGACTACATGGGAGGCAGAGGCAGATGGATCTCTGTGAGTTTGAGGGCAGCCTAGTCTACATAATGAGTTCCAGGACAGCCAAGGCTACACAGAGAAACCCTGACTCTGAAAACTAAAACAAAACAAAACAACAGAAAACCCCCCAAAATTACAACTACCACATGCAATTTAAAAATAATTTTGTTAATAGTTAATATTAATCATTCTGTGAGAAAGAGGTTGTCAGGGTGTGAGTCTTGGGCTTTCTCAGAGAATCAGCAGGTGTCTGGATGTCTATGAACAATGTAATAGGGTCTCAGATCCTGGATCAGGGCTCTTGTCTAAGTGTGCTACACAGAGCATAGTAGGAGACAGTGAGTGTGCTACTATCAGCATTAACCTTCCCTATTCCAAGCCTCCAGAAAGAGGCTACATTTCATTTCTTTCCTCTTTTGGTTGTTGCTGTTTATTTATTTGCTGAGACAGGGTCTCACTCTATAGCTCTGCTGGCCTGGGCTCAGTATGTAGCACAGGAGAGAGGTTACATTTCTCTAGACATAGTTGTCAAACAATGCCTTTGAGCCAAACCAAAGGTTTGCCATGACCAAGATAGGCCTCTGGCCCTGGATAAGTTGGGGAAGGAGAGGTCATCAGAATCACTCAGAAGTAGCATAAAGGTGAAGGTTATACCTAGAGTGGTCAGTGGTGGCTGATGGCTGGGCTGAGGGTCAGCAAGGGAGTTTATGAAGAAACATGGTTCTTCTAGCCAGAAGGAACTCTAGATTGCAACTTGATGGGTGGATTTGGGAGACACACTGCCCAAAGTGACAGCAATAGGCTGTTAATCTTCTAGGAGGGTCATTTGACGTCTTGATTTCAAAGCAAGTTAGTGTCTATTAACCATGGGAAATGCTTCTGCTATACTAAGTGGGAAATTTATAGCCATACACGGGCATGTGTGCACATATACACACATATAATGAGATAGTAAGTCACATGAAGGAAGAGGGGGAAAGGGAGAGAGAGGGGTAGGAAGACAGAAGGGGAGAGAGGGAGAGGGAGAGGGAGAGGGAGAGGGAGAGGGAGAGAGAGAGAGAGAGAGAGAGAGAACGAACCCATTATTTTAGACTAATGATTCAAGAATTTGTCAGATCTGGGCCAGAGACTGGCTGAGGGGAGACTGTCTAAGTAGGGCAGACTCCCCCCTCCTCTGTGCTCAACTCTCCTCTTCACAGCAAGTCTCTGGCTGGAAGAGAAGCATGGCCAAGCTGTAGAACCTCTTGCAACTGGCAAGTGAGGGGCTGAGGGACTGACTGTTCAGGTTTAAAACTGGTTAAGACAGGGCAAGCTGCTCCCTTCTCCCTCCAGTTGCTTATACCCAGGAGCCATGAAAAATGCTCCACAGGCAGGAGAGAGGGATATCCATGATGCTTGCCAAGTTGCAAGGAGATTCATAGACTGTGAAGTCACCCAAAGAGCTGGGTTGACCTTGATGACAGCCAATCTAGCACGTTACTTCACTTTAAAGATAAATCCAACTGAGGTATAAAGAGAAGAACAGGCTCATGTCTGCACAGTGACCACATGGGTTTGGTCCAGAGGAGGGTAAGCTGTGTCACCTGTCACTCAGCGGTGTTTGTTCTGCTTTGCTTTACAGCTATTTTCACCCTTAGAGATTCAGCAGAGGCTGTAGGGACCTTGTCTGACCATAGAGACATCAATACAGCAATTGTGAAGCTGTCATCTTTGGTCCCTTTCCCAGACATACTTTGAAAACTAACTAAATTGTGATTATTTCTCAGTGGTTATCATGGCTTCATCAAGCATCAGAGAAATGGGTTTGTTACTAGAAGTATGTAATATAAAGAATTAAAATTTAGTATTGAAAATGTGTCATTTTGTTTGTCTTTAACCTGTTTTCCAGCTTGCTTTCACTGGGATTTTGATGTTCCGTATTAAGTAGTTTCCAGGTCTCTCTCTCTTTTTCCCTGAGGAAATAGAAAACAAAAGCAAGACCAGATGCTTCTAAAAGATCCTAAGGTACATAATAGTGCTTTTCAGATTTCCTATGCTACTGTTACTTGTAAAAAGTCTAATACATAGTAAAAATATATATAGCTCATAGCTTTGTAATTACCAAGTCCTTGATATTTAACCTGACATTCTGGAATCACACCAACCTGACACAAGCTAGAGTCATCAGAGAGGAGGGAGCGTCAGCTGAGAAAATGTTCCCAGAAGATCAGCCTGTAGACAAGCCTGTAGGGCATTTTCTTTTTTTTTCTTTTCTGTCTTTTTCTCTTCCTATCTATCTATCTATCTATCTATCTATCTATCTATCTATCTATCTATCCATCTATCTATCTATCATCAATGTCTATCTATCTATCTATCTATCTATCTATCTATCTATCTATCTATCAGGTTTGGAAAGGATGAAGGAACAAATGTGATATCTGCTTAAACTTAAAATTTCAATGATTTTAATAAGGCACATCCTCCTGCCTCAGCCTCCTGAGAAGGAGTGTATGTATACCATCACCCTATCTGTTTTCAGAGAATAAATCTCATGTGTTTGATACAATAAATCTAAAAAGATCTCTTAAAAGGTGGGTGGTGGTGGCATACACCTTTAATCTCAGCACTCCAGAGGCAGAGGCAGGTGGATCTCTGTGAGTCCAAGGCCAGCCTGGTTTACAAAGCAAGTTCCAGGACAGCCAGGACTGTTACACAGGGAGATCCTATCTCAACAAAAGCAAAGCAAGCAAACAAAAAAAGAGAGAGAGAGAGAGAGAGAAAGAAAGAAAGAAAGAAAGAAAGAAAGAAAAGAAAACAGAGGGAGAGAAAGAGCTGAATGATAAGTCTCCAGTGAATGCTGGGGGAGACAGAACTGTGCACCGCAAGTCTTACCGTAGAGAGCCCATCTGATGAAGTGTTAAAACAAGATTCTGTGAGGGGTAACTTCTCACTCTCTAGTGAAGCATGGGGCTTCTCCTACTCAGAACCTTATCAATTTGCCCTAGCCACCATGACAACTTTGTCATTGCAAGTGTCTTGCAATTAGAAGTGAATGCTACTTCTTATGAAGCTAATTTCCAAAGAGACTCGTACTTCTGGCAGATTATCTTACTGGATGATTTTTGGCCATGATATATTGTGTTTAGGTCCCTAACCCACATAAACACTTGTAGATTTTATGCTGAATCAGTAGCAGTGTGATTCCCTCTCATGAAGGTAGGAAATAAAAGAGCTTCAAGTAAAGATTTTGAGAGTCTCATCTCATGCAAATTTATGCCAGCCATCATTGAAAAATATTCACAGAAACATAGTTATTCAACATACAATTTTTAAATGTGTAGAAATTATATAAAGAAAATTCTTTACAGAAGAACATCAAGTTCTTCTCAAATTAATCTGATGAATGCAGTTAACAAGATGAATGCAATCCTGAGTGCTGGGGTTAAAGGTTTGCCCTGCCACACTCTAGATGAGTTTTTGACTCTTGTTTCCCATTTATATAAAAAAGGCAAATCCCATGGGGACTAGGGATGTAAACTTTTTTTTTTTTTTTAAAAAAAAGAGCACTCAAAAATCAAATGTAGAACAATCTTTTAAAAAAGTCTTCAGGTGGAAATGGCTACAACTTCAATATGAAACCTAGGGACCACTATGGGGAAAACGGCAATAGAGTTAAGTACAAGAAGTTTCCAACTTCCCTCGGACAAACAATTCTATTAACAAACTACCAGAAAACCAAGGAGTGGGGCAGAAATCCTGGCGATACGTGTGCTCAAGAGCTAACGTGTAAGAGTGGAGAAATCTCTGTTGTTGTTCAGGAAGGGAAGGAAGAGAGGCTGTGAAGCAGCAGAAAGCTCAGGGAGAGAGAGAGAAATTACTGCTCTGATAAAAGGAAAGCAAGATGCTAGTAGGGTCCTCAAGCAGAGGTTAAGGCAGTCCAGCTCAGGGAAGATAGGACCAAAGCACTTTAAATGCACGAATGAAAAGATCATAAGGTAGCCGGGCAGTGGTGGCGCACGCCTTTAATCCCAGCTCTTGGGAGGCAGAGACAGGTTGATTTCTGAGTTCGAGGCCAGCCTGGTCTACAGAGTGAGTTCCAGGACAGCCAGGGCTACAGAGAAACCCTGTCTCAAAAAAAAAAAAGAAAAAAAAAAAAAAGAAAAGATCATAAGGTAACCTGTTATTTAGGACAAATTAGTGCACATTAAAAAGTATACAAATCAGCATTATTGTGTTAAAACAAATAGTGTGTAGAAACATAGAATGTGTCCACTGACCAGCCATGATCTTTTTCTTTACAAAGCAAGAAAAGGAAAACATATATAGAATTATCTAACTTATACAAATAATGTGATTCCATGCTATGTTAATATATACATTGATACATTCTTGAAAAATGTATCCCAGTCTGTAAGGAACACTTAAAGGCAGAATAAAAATGATAGAAATATATATTATATATTATTATTTTTCAAAATATAATATTTTTAAAAAACTAAATTATCATTTTTAAAACATCCATTTTGCCCTATTTAAGGTATAGTAAATAATAACAATAACTTTTAACATCAGAAACGAATTCATTTGTAACATGAAGATAAGTAAATTTCATTTTTTCTTACTTCTTTTTCCACCATCTTTCCCCAGGATAGGATTGTTCCCAACAGCTATGGTATCTACAAAGCAAAGATAGTGGTCAGAGAACTGTAAAGTATAAATGAAAGTCACAAATATTACGGCAATTTGCATTACTGCTTAGAAAGCCTGGGGGCATGTATATGTGCAAGTGTGTGTGCATGTACATGTGTGTATGTGTGTGCACATGTGTGTGTATGTACATGTACATGTGTGTATGTGTGTGCATGTATGTGTGTGCATGTACATGTACATGTGTGTATAGTGCGCATGTGTGTGTGCACATGTATGTACATGTACATATGTGTATATGTGTGCATGTGTGTGTGCACATGTGTGTGTATGTACATGTACATGTGTGCATGTACATATGTGTATGTGTGCGCACATGTGTGTATATACATGTACATGTGTGTATGTGTGTGCATGCATGTGTGCACATGTGTGCATGTACATGTACATGTGTGTATATGTGTGCATGTGTGTATATGTACATGTACATGTGTGCATGTACATGTGTGTATGTGTCTGTATCAGGTATCTTCCTTCCTTGCTTTTCACATTATTTACTTTATGCCACAAGTTCTCTCAACTGAGCCTGGAGCTTGCAATTGCATCAACTAGCTGGTGAGTGGCCCACAGGAATTTGCTGTTTCTGCTTCCCCTTCCCTAGGTTTGCAAGTATGCACCATGGTTTTCAGCTTTTTACATTGGTCTTGGGATCTGAACTCACTGGACCTGGTCCTCCATACAAAGTGCTCACAACCAAGTACAGCAAGAAGTGGGAGTTGGTTTCAGGTTTCTAACATCCTGTAGCTGGGAGGCTGTCTCTGAGCCAGTATGATTTTCTTTTTGAACCATGGTCATATGTCACAGTGCCTGTTACTTATAAGCCACCTTTATTCTAAGACCCTGGGACAGACTTGTCCATCCTGTTAGGTGCTTACCAGCATCCAATCTAGCCTTTCAGCATACCTTTTGGGAAACACATAGAACACAAACATGCTATCTCTAGTTCTGCTTCTAATTGCTATTTTCAAGGAATTTTTATTTTGCCCCCCTCCAAAGACCCTCAGACATTAGGGGCAAACATGTGACACTCCACATGTCTATGTCAAAGGATGGCTCTACCTCTGAGGTACATTTCCTTTTTGTGGTTCCTCACTGCATACCTGCTGCTCCTAAATGATTGTGATAATCTCCAATTTTCAGATGTTGTTAATTAGATCTACAAACAATGGTGGCCCAGATGACGGACCTGGTTTCGGAAACCCTGAATCTGTAGTTGGAAGTTTGTGAGAGACATCCAAGTGGAGAAAGCTAAAAAACATCAGTACCTTGGACAGAGGCCCCAGGCACTGAGTTCAGAAAACAGACTTGTGCTTAAGGACAGCTAGGTTGTGGGTGAGGCCCAGGAGTGGATGAAATACCCAGGTAAAGCTTACTGTTACTGGGGTGAGCCACAGGGCTACTCTGCTGCCTGAGAACTGTGCAGTGAAGCCCTAGGGCAGCTGTCCACCACACCTTTGTACGCAGACGCCTTTGAGGCCCTTTCATACTGCCTCCCTTGTCTCTTCTTTCCTCTCCTCTTTGCTGTTTATACCACCTCGCCGATGCATCTTTCTCACCTTTTAACATGTTCTCTAGTTTGTATGGCCCACAGTTCTCAGGCTGCTCCTTTATCATCTGTGTACATTTTATTCTTCTCTATGCTCATGTCTCTGGATCTTCTCTTGATGAGTGACCTTGTTTCGACTTCCATCTCTGTCTTAGTTAGGATTACTATTGCTGCGATAAAATACCAAGACCAAAAGCAACTTGGGGAGGAAAGGATCTCTTCAGCTTACACTTCCACATCACTGTTCATCATGGAGGGACGTTGGGACAGGAACTCCAGCAGGGCAGGAACCTGGAGGCAGGAGCTGATGCAGAGGCCATGAAGGGTGCTGCTTGCTGGCTTGTTCCCCACAGCTTGCTCAGACTGCTTTCTTATAGAACTCAGGACCACCAGCCCAGGGGTGGTACCACCCACAATGGGCTGGGCGCTCTCCCATCAATCACTAATAAGACAGTGCCCCACAGGTTTGCCCACAGCCTCACTTTATAGAAGAATTTTCTCTATTGAGGCTCCTTCCTCTCAGATGACTTCAGCTTGTTTCAAGTTGAGAGAAAACTACCCAGCATAATCTTCCTTCTGTTTTCTATTTTATTCTGGTTCGGTTGTTTTTTTTTTCTTATCTTGATTTGGGGGCTGTTTTTATGTTAATCTTTGTCTTTGTCTCTGTTTCTGTCATATACATTGTTTCACCTCACAGGTCATTGCTGTCATGGCAACCAAAAGCCAACTCCTCTCACATGGAGCACATTATGGTCTCTGCCATTTCTGACATTTTTTTCTGTGTGGCACACCTGTCAGTCTCAGACTTCATCTGCATGTTTCCGGTACAACTGAGAGAGATGCCTTTCCTATTCTTTCTGCTTACGTCACCTAACAAGTCGTCCCTACCTCCATCAAGGAGCCCAGCTAAGTCCTGTTTGGTTCCCTTGAGGGAAACAAAGATCCCAGGAACTGCAGTAAATGTCTCCACTATAGCCTAATAGGCTGTATCCCTTCCAACTCTCTTCTTGTGTTCATTGAAGAGGTTTGGATTTATCAGATGTGATAGGCTGAGGACTGGAGGTGTGACCAAGGGACGCGCTGAGCATGATCCTGCAGAACGTTTGGCACTCAAATGATCTGAGAAAAAAAGCACAGCTTCCCAGTAACTATTCCCCATCCGACAGACCATACCTCATCCTGCTACACTTCCTGCCTGCTGCTCTGCCTCTGCACCAGCCCGACATTCTCATGTCTCCCGACTACTGTGCTGCTTTTTGTCCATGATGCTCTGATTTGCTGTTCCCCTTTATTTCTCTGTAAATCATTTCTGGATATTAAGTACACAAAAGTGTTGCCTCTGTTCCTTCTTTTAAATGGTTGTCTTTTTTCTATCTCCATTCATTCACTCATTCACAGAATGACCACTGTGGTTGAGCCTCACAATGAGCATTACAACTGACCACATCAATGACTGCCACAGTGACCAGTATGGCTGGCCATCACAGTAATCTCTACAACTGACCACCTCAATAGAACCACAGTGACCACTATTACTGACTGACACAGTGGACACTACAACTGACCATCTCAACACAGGAACCACTTTGGCTGGCCATCACAGTGAACTCTACAACTGACCACTTCAATGACCACTATGGCTAAACATCACAGTAACTGCTATAATCAACTACCTCAATGGCTACACCAGGGACGATTATTACTGACTGACACAGTGGGCACTACAACTGACCACCTCAATGATCACCACAGTGACCACTACAACTCACCACCCTAATGACAACCACAGTGACTACCATGACTATTGAGGTGGTCAGTTGTAGTGTTCATTGAGGTGGATGGCCGGTCTCAGATGACCATAGTGATAATTAAAGTTGTCAGTTCAGTTGTAGTGTTCATTGTGTGGTCAGTAATAATGGTCACTGGGATGATTATATATATATATGTATGCGTGTGTGTGTGTGTATATATCATACATATATATACACATATATATATGTATGATATATATATCATACATTTAGGTACATATATTTGCATGTGTTATAATATTTCTTATGTATCTTACATTACACATTATATATATATATATTAGGATCTATGCACATGCATGTCCACATGTGCAGGTGGACATGCAAGCGATTGCATGTTGAGGTGAGGGAACAACCTTAGGCGTTATTTTGAAGTCACACTCCATCATGGTGTTTTGGAAAAGGATCTTTCCCTTGCCTTGAACTTACCAGGTAGGCAAACCTGGCTGGCCGGTGAGGCCCAGGATCCTCCTGTCTCCACTTCTGCTGAGGTGGGATTAAAAGAATATGGGACATTTTTTAAAAAAGCAAACAAGATTTAAGGGATCAAATTGCAGACACTTATTAACTAAGCTTTGTCCCCAAGCCTTTTGTGTGTGTGTGTGTGTGTGTGTGTGTGTGTGTGTGTGCGTGCGTGTGCGTGTGTACATGTTGTACATGTATGTGTCCATGCACAAGGAGTCCAGAAATTGATATTGTCATCTTCCACCATTCTCCCCTCTATTTATTAAAGCAGGTTTTCTCAATGAACCCAGGAGCTTGCCAGATTTGGCTAGTCTAGTTGACCATCTTGTCTAGGGATCCCATCTCTGCCTCCTGTACAGTGGAAAGTGGGCTGCCATGCCTTCCTGCTTTTTATATTGAACACTAGTGCTCACACTTGAGTAGGGAGCACTTTAATCCACTGAGCCATCTCACTATCCCCTTGCATGTTTTTAAGACTGTTATTAAATACGCTTTCTTGGTTATATAAGGTTTGGATACATTTAACTGAATAGTCTGGGTTCCCAACCCCCTTTCTGGGGTCTGACCATGGAAACAGCTTTCTTCCTCCCATTACACACAATAGCTACTAAGTGTGAAACACATGGGTTGATAGATCTCAGTCTTCCTTATTTTTTTAAACTCTTATACATTTGTACACTACTTTCCTCTACTCAAAATGTGAATAGCAAGTGTTGGCCTGCCTAAATCTCAAAACTTATGATCTTACCAAAAGTACATTGAGATAACATAATGTAAGCTAACTAACTAGGTGGTGAAGGGCATCTATCAAAACTTATGCTAAATTTGATAATGGTCAATCTGAAACTTTTGTGTCTCTAATTACTGCACTCGGCTATTGTAAAGTTTATTTAAATCCCAGCGTGAGGTTTCTACCACACCTTGGTTGCTTAAGTTCTTGTATGAAAAATACACACAACCTTTATATTTACAATAAGCCTTAAACAACACAAGAGCGGGGCAGATACTATTCTCTATGCTGTTAGAATCTCTTTCCTATGGATAATCCTGAGTTACTCTTGCTATGCTTCCTCTGGGCTGCTCTTAGATCCAGTTGGCCAGCCCTCAGGGACACGTTTTCTTGACTCCTAACCCATGGCTACTTCTGCTTCTTCCTCTTGCACTTTCTCCGTCTCTCCTTGTGGTTCTTCTCTGACTCCAAGCCCAGGAAACCTAAACCCCACCCATGTCTCTTCTGCACAGCTACTGGCTGTTGGCATCTTTAGTTACCAATCAGAAATGACTTGGGGGTAGGGTCACAGGGGCTACATATAGACTCTAGGTCTTGGGGTCGCACACTTAGCATTATAATAGCTAGCAAAAGAAAGAACATCAACACTTGGCTAGTTATATTTTGAGTCTTTTACAATTACAAATAATCCTATGAATACAGGATCTTTGTTCTAGAGGTATCTTAGTCAATGTTCTATTGCTGTGAAGAGACACCATGACCACAGAAACTTTTATAATGAAAAACATTTAATTGGGGCTGTCTTACAGTTTCAAAGATTTAGATTATTATCATCATGGCAGAAAACATGGCAAAATGCAAGCATATATGGTACTGGAGAGGTATTTGAGAATTCTATATCTGGATCAGCAGTCAACAGGGAGAGAGACTGGGCCTGGCTAGAACATTTGAAATCCCAAAGCCCACCCCTAGTGATATACTTCCCCCCAACCACACCCATTCCAATAATGCCACACCTCCTAATCCCTCTCAAGTACCCAATGACTAACCATTCAAATATAGGAGCCTGAGGGGGTCATTCCTATGCAAACCACCACAGTAAGCATCACAGTGAGTGTAAAAAAATAACCATTATTCTGCTATTTATTTCTTCCATATCAGCAATATATAAGCACGTACATTTAGTTGACAGGATTCAACCTGTTAAACATGAGTTCATAGTTATTTCCTGCCTCCTTCACTTTCTAAGATTGACAAGGAGCTCCCTGGATAACCCGATGTACAGCAATCATCATATTTAGAACAAAATGGCTAGAGTCATGGTGGCTTTTGGTCATCAAATTCCTGACATCCCACAGGCCAAGGCTGGGCATCCTAATCTTCCTGATCTGCTTCTTAGAATTCCTGAGATTCCTCTCCAGAACTCAGTTCAGAAGAAGAACTACTTAATACTCCTGCAGGAAGAAGCAAAAGTCCTGAACAGGTCTGGTCTGTGTCTTAGGAACCAACCCAGGAAGAGATTCTGAGAAAAACTGGAAAAGAGGCTGGGGAAATGGCCGTATCAGTAAAGTGTTCGTCCCCGAGCCTGAGGACCTGAGTTCAGATCCCAGTACTCATGAGAAAAACTGGGTGTAACAGTAAGCAATTATAACCCCAGAGCTGAGGAGACAAACAGGAGGGTCCCTGAAGCCTGCTCACCAGCCACCCTTGCTGAATCAGTGAGTACCAGATTCAATGAGACCACCCTTGTCTCAAAAAGTGAGGTAGAAAGATTAAAGATGGTAACCCTCTGACCTCTACTCGTATGTGCAGACACTCGAGTGCGTGCACACACACACCACTCACCACCACCACCACCACCTGAATGAGTGTGTAGGAAGGCACAATCCTGCCAACTTGTGGGAGGGGGAAGGGGGGCAATCCTGCAGCCTATGTGAGAAGGGCGTCTGCAGTCTGTTTGGGAGGCACAGAGACAGTCATGTCAGCAAGCCAACCTTGCTTCAGTCTGAGCTGCTGGTCAAGCTTGCTCCAGAAACTGTTCCCAATGCTGGGGCTGGAGACAACTTTGCTCTGGTGGTCATTCTCTTCTGTGTCTGTTTCTCATGCCTCGTGCCCTTTCCTAGATTTATTTGTATCCCATCTGCTTCCATTTCTGTTTACTATGGATTGGTGGGCACGATAAGTGACAAAATAAATCTTTAAAATCTCAGGACCCTGAGACAGAGTGAGTTTCTCCATCAGGGCCAACTTCATCCTCTTTTTCTGGGGCAAAAAAAAAAAAAAAAAAAAAAGAGCCTGTACAGGGGCTTGTGCTGTTGAATATTTTGAGACTGTCATAGCAAGTATCTTCTTAAACTCACTTGAACCACAAAAGCATCATCTGAATGATCTAAAATCCTAGGCTAGTTATTATTATTATTATTATTATTATTATTATTATTATTATTATTTACTTTAAAGGGTATCTAAAATTCGAGTGATTTAGAGCTTTAGTAACACAGGGAAGTATTTGCTACATCTAGAATTTTAAATTGTTCTTACTTCCTGTCCTTTACAGTCCTTTAATGATGATTGAGCTGTCCGTATCAGAAGTATCTGGAAAGAAACTGGAAAATAAAACCAGTAATCTAGAACTAAAATGGCCATAGGAATTCTCTGACTTCCTAATTAGTAGAGAGTATATGGACTATAAAGATGTTTCCATGATCTTTTCTGTCAGGATAGAGATCCTGAATCCTTTAGTCCTTGCTGCAAATCATCCCACAAATTCAATATGTAGGAACTGATGGGTCTGGCATAGATGTAATAACGCAGATGTAAACTGTAACAAATATAATAAAAAGAACACTGCCATTCAACTGCAATTATTCCGCCAAGCCCCAATTCATAATGATGTTGAATGAAAAAAAAATGAGGACATGGATGCTTCTCGGTGTGTTTGAGAGGGATCCTTGTAGCTACGAGGGTGAGTCCAGTCAGAGGCATGTGCAAGAGTCTAGACTGAAAATGGCCAGCAGGCTGAACGGGGCCCTGAGAGGAGGGGAGCAGGAGCCAGAGAGGAGAGAGGTGGGGCAAGTGGACCAAGAAAGCCAGGAGCAGAGCTGCCAGGAGCTGGGAGGCCAAGAGGGCAAGTGACCTTGTGGCTGAGGTTAAATAGGATCAGAAGCCAGGAAAGGGGGAGGGATTAGAGTAGGCGGTGGGGTGAGATGTGCTGGGAGGAGCCACAGGTACAGAGTGAGACTTGTTCCAGGTTTCTTCAAGACCTGATAGATTTCTTTTTATTTTTCAAAAACTCCAGATGGTCTCTCGTATGGCGTATGGTATGCTGTGCCGCATGGTCACAGTAAAGCATAGCAGGGAGCAGAAGTTCTGAGTTCAGATACTAAACTGGAGTGGAGACAAGCCAGCCTTAGGCTTTTCACCCCAGTTCGCAGCTCAGTACTGAGCTTTAGGCTTCTGAAAGCATTGTTTTAGGATTGGGAGTTGTGCTCACAGAGCTGAGCTGACGCGGTGAATTCAGTGCTTGGCGAGCATGGGGACCTGAGTTTGATTCAGAACCCATGCTTTTCGTTTTGTTTTGTTTTTTAAAAAGCCGGGCATGATAGCATGCACTCATAACCCAGTACTAAAGACGTGGAGACACACACGTCCTTAGGGCTCACTGGCCAAGCAGCCCAGCATACTTGGTGGGCTCCAGGCTAGTGAACGTCTCTGTCTCAAATAACCACAAAGGAATGGCACCTGAAGAATGACATCCTCTAGTCTACACACATGTGTGGGTGCATACACACAGAGACAGAGAAACAGAGAGACAAAGAAGGACAGAGACAGAGCGGGTGTGCTATGCTACTAACCTCTCACTGCAGAATTGTCACTGGGAGGCTTAGTGAAAGATGGGGACCTAAGGGGGAAAAAACCCTAGAAGAAAGAAGCTGGGGGAAAAAAATCACAAAGCTCTGAAATGACAGGGTAGGAAGATCCCTAACCTCGGAAACATAATTGTCCTTTCAAATCTGTGTGACCTCTAGGTTAGTATTGAATCCTCACACCTAACTTGAAGTTGAGAAACTCTCACCCCAAGGCCACCTCTGCTGGCTCTGGCCCTCTGTTTTCTCATACCACACTTTTTTTAAAAAAAAACTTGTTCCTTTTGGGGTCTGCTGTGGCTTTTGAATCCTGATCAATAGGTTTTGATGGCAACACTTTTCTCTCGGGGTTAGTATGGGAGTGTGAAGTAAAGATGGAGAATCTTCTGCTTGGCTGTTTCCCTGATGACCACTGGGAATCAGGGCCAGGCAAGTTTTCATCTAAATATCTGCAGGATGTTCACTGAGGAAAAAACTGGAACTTCAGTTAAATATTTAAAGGCTTTTACTATGTGAAATTGTTAACTTTTTTTGACTCATCTGTTAAAGAAGTTAGCCTGCCTGATCGATATAAAAGCTAAAGTAGGAATTACCTAGAATTCAAAGCAAATTTGTGCTGTACTTTGAAGTATAGAGCCTAGAATTAGAGTGAGTCTCTTGTTGGATACACAGTTCATTAACTCTCCTGAAGAGCCCTTATTTTCTCTTACCTCCTCTTCTGTACGTTCTTGGTGTGGGAGGTTTTCGGGCATATGCAGGTGCTGTAAGATAAAAAGGAAACCATTATTTGTTTTCAGAGTCAAATTCTGTGGCTTTAGATCAAATGAGCCTGCAGTCCTAGGCAATCTGAAAGAATGTTCCTCTTCACTGAATCTGGTTCTAGAGGCCCTTCACCATAAAACTGGGACCCATACCAGATTGCTGTGTGATTCTTTTTGTTGTTGTCATCCTTGTTGTTTTCAGACAGGGTTTCTCTGTGTAGCCCTGGCTGTCCCGGAACTCCCTCTGTAGGCCAGGCTGGCTTTGAACCCAGAGATCCACCTGCCACTGCCTCCCGAGTTCCTAAGTACTAGAATTAAAGACATGGGTCACCACCATCCACCTGCTCTTTATTTCTTTGTGGGCATCTGACATGACTCTTGAGCACTAGTAGTTCTATAATTTAGACAGGGATACTTGAAGTTGATTTTTAAAAATATTTAAAATGTAAAAAATTTTTTATGGGTATGAGTGTTTGTCTGTATGTATGTGGGTTGCATGCATGCTCCATGCCCTTGGAGATCAAAAGGAGGTATCTGCCCTGGAGAGATGAAACAGTTGTGACTCACGTGATGTGGGTCCTGGTAACCAAACAACCTGGGTCCTCTGCAAGAGCAGCAAGAGCTTCTCATTACTGAGCCATCTCTCCAGTCCTTAAGTCAATTTTTATCTGATTACTATATAAATAGCATAACTTATTTTTTATAGTCACTTCTAAGCTAGTGACTAATAACAGTATTACCACTGAACATAGGAATTCTATGTTTACTATGCCACAGCAGAAACTCAATGCACTCTTTCACCTTGTTAGTATTAGTAGACATGATCTCATGGAGTAAAGAGATTTGTCCTTTTACTAGCTTAGTTTTGTTATATTTTACTTTATCTGTCAATTGGGCTTGTCCAGATAATAAACCATTCTGTGGTGGCTTTTGATTTCTCAGCCAGACCAGAGAAGAAAAATGTAGAAGGTGGTACACTGAAGTTGATAAATCAAGGCTTTTAGAGAATGTTTGGATTACAATTCAAGATGTTCAATTCAGTTTGGACATCTCACTGTCCAGACATCTCACTGTCCGGACATCTCACTGTCCAGACATCTCACTGTCCGGACATCTCACTGTCCAGAAGCTGCATTCTGATCATCTTCTCTGGTACAATCCCGTACTGTGAGCATGTGGTTTCTCAGGCCCCGTTCCTTCAACCAATTCTAATATGTCGCAGATATTGATCACTGTACAAAAAGAATTCTTGGAATTCCCTGGTTGTGAGCAAAAAAACAGTACAACAGAAAATTCACTAATAAGAAATATTGGAAACATCCTGACACCCCTTTGAAAGCCTGACCTCCATCCAGACCACATGGATCTGTCTTTCTAAATTACCAGCCCAGTAGGTTAGTGAGACTCCAATTTGATCCCCGAGGCAGATGCAATTGGCTGGCAAGGGGTCATCTGACTTCACCTAGCCTTTTTCTTCCTAAAACGTTGACTTCTTACCCCTCCTGCTCATCTTTCTGAATTCCCACCATCCCTGCCTTTGTGTTTCTTGTAGGGAAATTTTGAAAGTCTTATGTGGAAGCGCCTGAGTAGATATCTCAGTTGGTTAAGTTCTTGGCACACAAGCATGAAGACCTGGATTGGATCCCTACAACCCAAGTAAAGAGCTGAGCATGGTGGTTCACAATTGTCATACCAAAGCTAGAGAGAGATCATGGGGGGCAGGGGGCTGCGGATTTCTGAAGCTCAATGCTCAACCAAAGTAATAATAATAGGTGAGTTCTAGCCCCCACTGAGAGACTCTCTTGAAAAACAGGATGGTTGCCTATTTAGGAGCAATACCTGATGTTGACCTTTGGCTTCTATATGTACACATGAACGTGAATGAGCATACACATGCACAGACACATGTACACATACACATGAGTGTGCACACACATGCACACATATGTGCACACACAGAAAGACCTTAAAAATCTTATGTTGACCATCCTCCATTGATTTGATACTTCCCACATGTCTATGAAAAATAATCTTTGCATTTGAACCATAAACATATTTGAGAACCTAGTGGGTGTGGCTGCTTGCTCACACTAAAAGAGTATGTGAGTGGTCTATAACCTGAAACATTTCTGCTTCCTTTAGAAGGTTCATGATCAGCTGGAATGAAGGCATCGTTTCAGAGTTTGCTCTTTTGTAACTGTTAAAACCAAGAAGCATTTTTGTTTGATCTCAGGTCTTTCCCTAGTGTATTTTTTCTGTGGAAGCACATTTCTAAAATCTTCTAATCACATCTAAATCAGAAAGGGAAAATGAATCACCAGGGGCACACTATTGAACCTTAAATCTTCCAACAAAACAGATAAGGCTGAAATAATTCAACCTTTTCATTCTCTCTCTCTGTGTGAGTGCGCATGTGCATGCACACATGTGTGCACAGTCGTATGTTTCTGTTTGTTTTGAGAAAGAGTCAGGTGCAGTCAAGGATGACCTTGAGCTCCTGATCCTGATCCCTAAGTGCTGGGATTACAGGTTCATGATATCACACCTGGAAACCTTCCTATCTCACAGTTTATAAAAGGAGTAACCTAGAATCTAGAATGCCAGTCTAGTTATCCATTTGACTTTAGAGAAGACACAGGCACATGCCATCTGTGATTGTTATTTTCCAGCTAGAAAAAAGGATGTTGATGTCTTTTCTATTTGTTCTTTAAGGATCTTGTAAAGAAGTGCACATTAATTGTAAAGTCTTTTGAGAAATCCCTCTGTAAGTCATGACTTCATGAAGAATTATGTCAGAAATAATTCTTTGGGTCTCAGAATGTTTTTTATCTCAAGGCTCTATTTCTGCCTACACAAGACAGTTTGATGAGTTGTCCTTGGACTCTAGTCTAAGTTTCTGAATGGATGACTTTATAACCTTCAATAAAGGTATGGTAAGCTTTCTGTTCTTTATAGAAATCCCTGGATAAGTCTAACGTTTAATAAACATGATAACTATTCTAACAAACAAATTCATGAGGCTTGAGGGATGGCTAAGAAGGCAAAGTGCTTGTTTCACAAGCATGAGGACCTGATTTTAGATCTCAGAACCCATGATGTGAAGTCAGATACTGCAGAATAAGTCTATGATCCTAGGGTTCAGGTAGCAGGATAGGAGGCAGAGACAGAATCCCTGGAAGCTTGTGGTCCAGCTAGCCTGGCATATGCAACAACAAACAAGCGGGTAGAAGTGGATGGTAAGGACAAACACCTGAGAGTGTCTCCTGACCTCCATGAACACATGCATGGGCGCACACACACACACACACACACACACACACACACACACACACGACTGTTTCTATCATGCTGTCAACGAATGACTACATCTACTAAGAGGATCCATTGATTGATAAGTCTAATCCCCCAAATAGTATGCAATGAATCCCCTGCATTTTGATTCAAAAGAATCAAATAAAAATCAATGCACAGAACAGGCCCCAGCACACAGAACAGACTTGGAACAAACCCCACCGTAGCACAGTAGCTTGTGACTCAGATCCCACAGCTCGCACCATAGCACAGTAGCTTGTGACTCAGATCCCACAGCTCACACCGTAGCACAGTAGCTTGTGACTCAGATCCCACAGCTCACACTGTAGCACAGTAGCTTGTGACTCAGATCCCACAGCTCGCACCGTAGCACAGTAGCTTGTGACTCAGATCCCACAGTCTTGCTACCTGGGCCTCCTTACCTGGCTGGGAGGGGGCTAAGGTGGAAGCTTCTGAGAACTCATTTTCACCATCAGAATCCTCACTGCTGAGTTCTGCACAAAGGAAATAAAAATCTCTTAAGCATCTTAGGGGTGACAGCAGGCCCACACAGCAGGGGACACCTGAGTGTGAGAACTAAGAAGGCCTGAACAGTTAACTCAAGGCTGTGAGCCCACAACTGGTGCAGAGGTGCTCTTTCCCAGTCACTGACATGCATCTCCTCTGCACTGAGGTGTTCACTCACAGCCACTGACACGCATCACATCTGCACAGAGGTGCTCCCCAGCCACTGACATGCATCTCATATGCACAGAGGTGCTCCCCAGCCACTGACATGTATCACATCTGCACAGAGGTGCTC
Organism: Rhynchomys soricoides; assembly: GCA_019843965.1. Taxonomy (NCBI): domain Eukaryota; kingdom Metazoa; phylum Chordata; class Mammalia; order Rodentia; family Muridae; genus Rhynchomys; species Rhynchomys soricoides. Next base: position 30,609,025 of record JADRCH010000006.1, on the reverse strand, counting down.
CCTCCCAGCCACTGACTCACATCACATCTGCACAGAGGTGTTCCCTCCCAGCCACTGACGCACATCTCATCTTCACAGAGGTGCTCCCTCCCAACCACTGACACGCATCTCATCTGCACAGAGGTGCTTCCCAGCCACTGACACTCATCACATCTGCACAGAGATACTCCCTCCCAGCCACTGACACACATCTCATCTGCACAGAGGTGCTCCTTCCCAGCCACTGACACCCTCATTCTGGTTCTCACTTCCCCACCCACCTCTTTCTTTCACTCTCATTTTGCTCCTTCACTTTCTTCATGACTCTGTCCATCACTCTTGATCTTCATGTATCCAGTGATGGACATCTTCATGCCTGTCTTGGGTATGTTTCCCTTTCCATTTCTTCTCATACATCTTTTGTTTCCCTGACTTGATTTTCCTCTGTTTTCCTTAACACCTATTCCCCCCACACCAACCCCCATTTGCTGCCTCCTCCTCCTCCTGCTGCTCTTCCTCCTCCTCCTCCTCTCCCTCCTCCTCCTCCTCCTTCTTCAGGAAAAAACAACCCTCTGACCTCCACATTTATTAGCCTCCATTTCTCACTTCTGCCTTTACTTTCCCCCACTTTCTTCTGCTAAGCTGAAGATTGGCTTTGGTGGGCCTCTATCCCTTCCTGCCTCCTCCTGACTACCTGGGCTGCCCCAAATGCTCCCTGATGACATATACAATCCCCTTGCCTGGGAATTTGTTCCAATTCTTTCAGTTATCCTTACCTATTACCCCAGAGTCCTCATTTTGGTTGGTCCTGGCTTGGGTCTGTTGGTTACCATTCAAGAAAAATGATGAACGTTCCTTCTTTATATCTACCAGATGCACAGAACAAGGATTAATCTGGAGTTCATGGTTGAGTTGCACAGCTCCTGGCCAAATTACAATGAATAAATTATTTTCAGGGACTGAGGAGACAGCCCAGTCAGTAAAGGCTTGGTATGTGAGCACAAGGACCTGAGTTTGAAACCCAGGATCTACATAAAAAGACACACAAGTGGCAGCCATTTGCAATCCCAGCACTCAGCAGATAGAGACAGATGGATGCCAGGGCATGACTGGCCAGCCAACCGCCAACCACCCTAGCCTAATCAATAAGCTCCAGGCCAATAAAAGACCCTGGTTCCAAAAAAAAAAAGGTGGACAATAACTGCCAAGGACAACATAACCAGAAGTTGATCTCTGGCCTCTGCACATACATGCACACATACACATGCAGACAAGTACACATATGTATACTCATACCTACATACAGATATACACAAAGTAATTTCCTTTAACTCTCTAGAAGAGCATTTTGACTACCACAAATGACCCCTCTTCCTGAAGCTTCCTGCCCACCCTCCTCTTCTCTTCCCTTCTACTCACTCCTAGAATCCTTGGGTAGAGAATTGATTTTGGTATTTTAAAGACAAAAATTAACCAGGCATGGTGAGACACACCTGCAATCCCAGCACTGGGAAGGCTAGAATGGGAGGGACATATTCATGGATAGCCTGGGCTACAAAGCAAGACCCTGTTTCAAAAAATAAATGAAGATAAAATAAAAATTCTAACTTCAGTATAACATTTATATATAAAAGAGGGAGTTAGATAAAGCGAAACTATCGCTTTGATTAAAAAGCAGGTGTCCAGCACTCCAGAAGCCTCTGGGTGACACATTCCACTGTCCCCATGGTCTTTCTCAAAGCCAACCATCATCTCCAGTTTTAAGACCTAGATTAATTTTGCTACTCATGTAAGCAATATAAATGAAATCATAACCATGATTTTGTTTCTCTATTCTCAAAGCCAAACACTCCCAGATCTATACATGCACATATGTGTGCATATAAGTAATACATATATATATTAATATGTTTGTAAGAGTCTTCTCTATTATTATTTTTGATGTTATATAAATATGTTGACTTGCTCTATTTAAATTATTTCATTTTTAAGAATAATACTACTAGGAATATTCTTATGCATGTGTGTGTGTGTGTGTGTGTGTGTGTGTGTGTGTTGAATCATTTGTTTTGAGACAAGGCTCCATGTAGACCAGGTTTGCCCCAAACTATGTACCTGAAGATAACCTAGAACTCCTGATCCCTCTTCTTCTATCCTTCTTCCTCCTTAGTGCTGGGAATGAAGTGTGTGTCTTACTCCTAGCCTTTCCAATGGCTTCTGATTAGCACATGTTTCTCCTCTTCTCTGTTGAGGAGTGTAATCATTGAGATCTGGGACATGTATGCTTTCAAACTTAAGAGATTACATCTAACTGACTCCCAAAATCACATGGTTCCCATAACCAGCAGAAGCTGAAGAGATAGGAAAAGAGCAAACACAAGAATCTGAAGGCAATATGTGTTTGGGACATGGTGTTAGTGTGAGAAGCAAGTGACAGGGATATGAGCGTGGCCACCAACCCTCATTGCCACTCTGACAATGCAGACAAATGCTGAGAGCTACAGAAAGCGTTGAGCTTTAAAAGCCACATGAACTGGTTTGCATTTATTTTATTTTTACTTTATGAAGGTGAGTGTTTTTCCCTGAATGTTAGTTTGTACATGCAGCGTCCTAGGTCAGAAAAGGGTGTCAGATTCCCTGGAAGTGGACTTAGAGATGGTTGTGGAGCTGAACCTGGGTCCTCTCTAATCACACTGAGCTATCTCTCTAGCCCAGTTCATTTTTGGAAGATCCTTCTTTGGCAGAAGACAAGAGATCTGAAGGAAACAACACAAGCGAGTCAAAGCCAAAGGAAAGCTTGTTCCTCTAGTTGATGAGTGTGATGGGATGGCAGGGCTGGGGGACGCATACACAGCGGCAGGCTGGAGACGCAGTACCAAGTACCGTGGGAGAAACTTTAAGTCACTTAGTTGGGGGTGTCTGTCACATTATTGAGCAGAAGACACTAAAACAGCCATCACAAACAGATGTCCTTCAGGTCTTCGGAAGGTCTTTAGACACTTGCAAAAATAAGTCCAGAAAAAGGACAGGTCTGGGCTAGAGCAGTGTGTTCAGGAACCAACAGATCTTATACAGTGGTTAAACCCGAGAAGACAGGCTCTCCTGTAATCTGAGGGGATCACAGGCTCATCGTGCTAAGGGATGTCTTACCCTTCTCAGAGAAAGTAACATGTTAATTTTTGTCACTGTGCACAGCCCATCCCGCCCATTTTCCCTTGTCTGTCTGTGCCCTCCCCATCTGGCCCTATTTCCCGATACGTGTTTACCTTTCTATCTTTCTCTGCTCATACTCTGCCCCTCTACACGTTTTACATTTGCTTCTTTATTTGTTTAGCCCATGTGCGCCACAGCGTGTGTATGGTAGTCAGAAGACAACTGTGGAAATAGCTTCTCTCTTTTTGCCAAGTGGGCCCCAGAACTTGAACTCAGGTCTTCAGAGTTGAGGGCCACTTTGCTGGCTCCCTCTGTTTTAAAAGTAAATTTATTTCAGGGCCAAGACCAGGGCAAGACAGCGGTGGTACTTTCAGTGTAAGACTAAGGAGGCAAAGAGTCTGAGTACGGGGGGGGGGACAGGGAGGGGGACAAGGAGAGGGAGAGAGATCCTCCTGACCATACTCTCCACAATTTGTGTCCAGGGGAGTCTCCTTGCTGCACCTATGTCTGCCCCTGTGTCTCTTACTGGATGTCTCAGGTCACCCTTCTCTATTATGTCCCTTACCAGCTCCTCAGTCATTGTGGAAGATCTCCCCTAGTTCCACCCAGTCTTCTATCAGAAGGTCTTTTCTCTGGGCTCCCTTCCTTGAAAAGCTGATAGGAAATGCTCTACAGGATTTCCCTGTTCACTGAACTTCTAAGATGAAAGTCACATGTCATTTTATCCCTCGGCCGACACGGGAAGGTTTGGGCTCCACACTAGCCTAAAATCTGCCTGCCTTCCCGCTATTGCTACTTATTTTCTCTAGCTGGTACCTCCTATTTCTCTCTCCTTGTTTTCTCTACAGGGGTGTTCCTCTATTAAAGAGAGCAACACTCTTTCTCCTGTCTGTCTCACACGTGTTAAAAATCCCCCAGCCTCCAGCATAAAGTCCTTGTGTCTGGGTGAGAGTAGACAGCACAGAAAAAACAAGAGAGAAAATGTTTGCTACTTTTCAAAAGCAGAGAATAATTTTAAAAATGAGGAGGGACATAGGAAGCTAATTTTAGAACAATCTAGCAATCATTCCCCAACACTCTCGACAACAGACTGAACAAGCGTATGCATGAATATACCTTCCTGATACCCAAAGGAACCAAGTGAGCACCACAGCACCTAGCTGAGGCAAGGCATTAAGGAAGGATACTGAGGACGGCTGAAAGGGCAGCTTTAAACTGTCCCAAATCCCAAGCAGCACAGTGTGGAAATGAACACCTTCCAGCTAAGGGCAGGAAAGAGAAGTGAGAACCAAGCTTTGCCTTGGACCTCAACACTGGTGCTGCCCCAGTCAACCCAAAATTAAACCCCTATGAGATCCAAGTTAGTACTTGTGACCTGAGCCTCCAAGCAAAATCTAGGCCTTTGTGAAGAAGCAGAGAAAGAAAAACTTTAAAGCTATAACACAAAAATTTCCAAACTTATGGAAAGATATAAATGTCCAGGTAGAAGGAAGAAAGTCTTCAGTCTGATTTAAAATACACCTCAGCAAATGAGGTTGAATTCATAGTTAAAAGTCACTTATTGAAAAGACAGGTCAGTATCAGATGTCTTCCTAATCTGAAAGTCGGAAACTATATTGCAGTTATAACTCAAAGCCATATATAGAAACCCATAGCAAACATCAATATTCAATGTTGAAAAAAATTCCTCCACAAAAGAACCCTTAATGCTTCTATTCCATAGAACTGTAAAGGAGCAACAAGAACAGGAAAAGATGCCCAGTGCCACAGTCATGGACGCACAAGTGCACTGGCTGGTTTTATGTCAGCTTATCACAAGCTAGAGTTATGAGAGAGGAAGGAACCTCAGTCAAGGAAATGCCTCCATGAGATCCGACTGTAAGGCATTTTAAAAACTAGTGATCAATGGTTGAGGGCCCAGTCCATGGTGGGTGGTTCCATCCCTGGGCTGGAGATCCTGAGTTCTATAACAAAGCAGGCTAACCAAGCCAGAGGAAGCAAACCAGTGAGCAGCACTTCTCCATGGCCACTGTATCAGTTCCTGCCTTAGGTGCCTGCCCTGCTTGAGTTCCTGTCCCGACAACCTTTGGTGATGAACAGTAGTGTGGAAGTATAGGCTAAATAAACCCTTTTACCTTCAACTTGCTTTTTGGTCATGGTGTTTCATTGCAGTAATAGAAACTCTAACTAAGGCACCAAGAAACTCAAATGAGATGCTGCCTCAAACCAGTTAGAATGGCTATCACCGAAAAGACAAGTGAGAAGTGTAGGTGTTGCCATGGAGAAAAGAGACCCTGTGTGCTGTGAGTGGTGATGTAAATCCTTATAGACATTAAGAAAAAAACAGTATGGAATTTCCTCCAAAATCCTGAAAATAGAACAGCGTGTGACTTGACAATCCTCTCTACTGTGAACATAAACCAGAGAATTAAAATCAGTCTGCTAAAGAGGTCCCAGTACTAGTTACAACGTGGCAGTTTCCACATCTGTATTCAGCCTAAACAGTTGCCCGCAGCTGGAGAAAATGCGGTGTCCACACAGGATGGACTCCCCAGTAGCCTTAAAACGAAGGAGACCCTGTCAACTGAAAACAATGTGGATGAACAAGAGCACTACATGGAGCAAGCCAGGCACAGAAAAGCAAAAGCTGCATGATTTCACTTCAGGTGGCATGTGAAAGGGTCCGACTCACAGAGGGTAGAGTGGAGGTGTGGAGGGGGACTGAAGCCATAATGCACATAAAACTCCAGTCAGGAAGAATAACTTTAAAATGGTCCATTGTACAACACGATAAAAATATAGTGCTCTCAAGAAATCTCTGAGGTAATGCATTTTAAGAATTCTTATTACAAAAAAAAATGAGGTACTACTCATATCTTGATGTAGCCATTCCACAGTGAATATTTAAAATATCACACCACCTCTGAGAGAGAGAGAGAGTTTTGCTGGGATTGAACCAAGGACCTTACACACATGCTAGAAAAACATTACACCACTGAGCTACAAACAAACAAATAAACAAAACAAAACTCTGCCAAACACATACAGAACATCTGAAAAACAAAGTCAGGAAAGTAAGCAATAATTACTTTTTTCATTCTGGGGCAATAGGCTGTGAGGCTCTGGGGTAGCATCTCTGTTATTCCGTTGGACTTGGGGTTCACAGGAGTCTGGAGCTAGAAAGACCATGGATGAGATCCCACAGAGCCATGCTCTTTCCCAGCTTCCATCATTATCCCTCACCTTGCTTTTCATCTCTTGATTCTACGTCTAGCCTCGTCTGCACACATGAGTATCCCAGCCTCGGAAGGCATCTGTGCTTTGTGACTCCGCGGCCAATCCCTCTGACTCCCGCTTTAAGCCTCTTTTTCCCAGCAAGGTTTTCCAACTCTTTCCTGCCCTTTGAGTTTCTTTTCCAACTGCTCTAGTCTCAAAAGTGCATCAAGTTCCATCCTTGCCTCTTCATGCCTAAATATTTTCTTCCTGCATCAGACATCAGCCCATTCCTCTGCTCCCTTTCAGAACTTCTGAGCCCTTTACCTTGGGTCCATCTTACCCTCTGGCACAGAACCTGGGTCTCTAGGCAAGATTACTGGTTTCCTTTCTTGTTCATAAGTATTGTTGCCGGTGTTGGTGGCGGCATCTCTTCTCACTCTGCTACTATGTACGGTTTCTTCCGAGAGTCCATCTTCAGGAAAACTTGAAACTAGAAAGGATTTTGTTTTATAAACACTTATTTCTCCATTGCATCAGGATCCCAAAGGAAATGAGAGACCACTCTGAAGACAGAGAGGGTTGAAAACTCTGGGGGAGGGGCTAAAGGAGCCTAGCAGGTAATGACAGGGTGATTAGGTAGTCAGAATCTGGAGCAGGGTTGGCCTGAAGGAGAAGGGACTTGGGGGAGAGGAGGGTTGGGGGGGGAAAGAGTTAAACTGAGGCCCAAAATAGGGATGGAGAAATCCTGGGGTTTGCTTTCTGGATTCTCTATACATATATTATATATATAATATATATTATATATATATTTGCAAATGTCACTGTTGTTAGGTATACTGTAGGAAGCTGGTTAGAAAGGAAACTTGTCAAAGGAAAAAGCAGGGGCCTGAGAGCAGAGGTAAGGTCTGAGCCAAGCATGGGCTGAGGGGGACAGGGTCCCACAGCAAACACATTCAGGATTGACACACTCTCTCTCCCTACAGGGAACCTCCCTGGCCCGTAGTGGATTCAGTCTTCCCAGCCCATTCTAGTCCCCTAAACTCAATGGTATGTGAATGAGTAATGTACTATGCAGTACAGTTTCATGTTTTTTTTT
>JADRCH010000006.1:30547792-30576581 GCA_019843965.1 Rhynchomys soricoides | reverse complement strand
CCCCCCCCCCAATAGACTAATAATGTGTTTGAATGCTTGGCCCAGAGGGAGTGGCACTATTAGGAAGTATGACCTTGTTGGAATGGGTGTGACCTTGTTGGAGGCAGCGTTTTACTGTGGGGGTGGGTTTTGAGGTTATATATGCTCAAGCTACACCCAGAATGGCACATAAGCTTCTTCTGCTACCTACACATTAAGATGTAGAACTCTCAGCTTCTTCTCCAGCACCACGACTGCCCAGACGCTGCCATGCTTCCCACCATGATGATAATGGACTAAATTTCTGAAGTATAAGCCATCTCTAATTAAATGTTTTCCTCTATGAGAGTTGCTTTAGTCATGGTGTCTCTTCACAGCAATAAAACCCTAAGACAAGAATCATCTGAGAAAAGAACCCCTTCAGATGTGTATTCTAGATTATGGTAATTACAGTTAGACCTGCCCACTGTGGCTTCCTAGAGTGTGAGAGCAGAGAAAGTGAGATGAGCGTGAACATACATTCATTAACTAACTGCTCTTGATGATGGCAGTAATATGTCCAGTTTTAGGTTCCTACCCCTGAACTTTCCTGCATGGATGGATTGTAACGTAGGATTGTGAGTCAAGCTCTTTCTCTTTCAAGGTGCTTTTTCCAGAATATTGCATCATAGCAACAGGAAAGGACACTAAGACAGACACCAAAGCACTACCATCATTCTCTGTAAGCATAAAAGAGAACTATGTTCTGTCAAAGGGGAAAAAATCCCCCAAGTCAACAGAGGTTGAATTTCTTGCCAAGACTAAAACAGACTGCCTGGAGTCAAAGTTAGTTTTCATCTAGAAACAGTAAACTTTGACATTATTTGTTACTATAGGGTAAGATCTATTTATCAAAACCAATAGACTTTATAGAGCAATTATAAAGAGACCAATACATATCCATTGTATGGTATACAAATATATGTGTATTCAAAGGGCAGAAATGGACTATGACTGAACCGCTGCTGTGTGTGGGAAGCCTGGCATAACACCGAAATTAAAGCTCGATGTTATATACTGCCTAAATGGCTGGAAAAGTCAGAAGACCTAAATGGGGTGGGTACATGGATTAAGGTACCCCACTGAGGAGATTAAGGCAGTAGAATCATGGGTTTGAAGACAGCTTGAAGCCTTGTAACAACAACAACAACAACAACCACACACACACACACACACACACACACACACACACAGACAAAAACCATAAATAGCTGAGAGGGCCTAGGATGGTCTATTAGTTCCCTGCCCCAATCTGTCTCTGTGGGAAGCCCCTAACTACATACACCTATGGTCCTTGATTGGTGGGTTTCTGTTTCCTGTCATTCAGAAAGGTATTCAAATGAGTTCCTCACAACCTCCCTTGGTATGTTGCTGGGGTTTTCTTATGATCACTGTTAACACAGGAACCATGAAGTATCAGAATGTCATGTAAACAGGAACACAGGCATTCCTGGTCCCAACTTCAAGGAGAACGGTAGCAGTTTGAGAAATGGGAGATGGTTCTATAGGAAGATAGAAAAATCCCAATTCAAGTATGGTGGCACAACTTGGAATCTCAGCACTGGAAAGTAGAAACAGGAGGATCAGGGGTTCAAGTCCATCCTTGGCTGCATCGTGAGTTTGAGGTCATTTTGGCCAACATGAGACCCTAACTCAAAAATCTCAAGGAAGGAAGAGAGAAAGAGAAAGAAGAAATTGTGTAAAAGAGGGAGGGAAGGAACCCCTTTTATGTAGTCTATGGACTGTTGGGAAATTTTCTACTTTCTTGTGATTGTCTGAAGGACAAATATAAGCATGGCTTGAGGACTGGGCCACTGCTGTGTAAGTGGGTGGGAGAAGGGAAGTAGCCAAGGTGACAGGACCAACCATTCTGTGCCCAGGGCCATCTCTGCCTTCAACAGAAGCCTGTCCTTCTGCATTACTCTTGGTGGTTTGCTCAATTACCTAATTGCTGGACCACTTTCCTTCCCAGGTCCTTCTCCTCCTCCACATGCAAAGGATGGAATCCCTCAGGTTTCCATCAGTAGCTACAGTATGTCCAGATGATCAAAGTCATTCTCCAGCTGCAGTTTCCATCTGTGTCCTCAGCTTCGTGGTGCCTCATCTCTCCTCAGCTCCTTATGTTTTAATACTTAGCCACGTCTCCTCTAGGGCTCCTTAGGTGTGGCTCAAACTCAGCCTGCTACATTCTGGGCCCTGTTCCTACTGTACCCTGATCTTTTCTTTGTCTCTGCCATTTTATACAACATGCTCCATATAGCACAAACCTTTCCTGTTTCTGCCCTCTCATTTCCCAAATGCACCCAATTCTTTGTCTTCTGAACACTAATTTTTAAGCGTACTTAAAATGTTTCTTTGTTCTAGTAAGATCCACCAAGTACAAGGAAACAGGTGAGCAGAGAATGGACAGGGACTTGTGTATTAGGATGGTTTGCCTATGCCCAAACACCAGCCAAGCTGACACAGAAAAAACAGTGATTTGCTTGGTGTGATGGTTTTGCTTCCAACCAGCTGTGGCCCCCATAGCTCTCTTCAGACCGGCTCCAGGGTTTCTCTAAGAACCCACTCACTCTATAGCCAACTTTCTACAGGACAAGAAGTCCAGACCTAGAACTTGCACAAGAGGCTTGGCCTCCTGAGTTCTACCTGAACGTGGGATACGTGCTAGGATTTTTTTTTTTTTTTTCAGTTTTTCAAGACAGAGTTTCTCTGTATAGCCCTGGCTGTCCTGTAACTCACTCTGTAGACCAGGCTGGCCTCGAACTCAGAAATCCACCTGCCTCTGCCTCCCAAGTGCTAGGATTAAAAGCATGCACCACCATTGCCCAGCTAGGATATTTTCTTTCCATACTCCGCCCATTGCAAATGGCGTCTCCTCCTGTATTTGCACTTCATCTTTCATCCAAAGCCAGCCAGGCCCACTGCCATGCCAGACTCTGTCCCAGGCACCCCAGGGATCTAGAACTCTGTCTCCCACCTTGAGGGTAAATGAGGATACAAGAACCCATGGTGAACCATGTAGTAGGATGCTTCTGACCCAAACACCCAGAGTGACTCCTCCTGCCTTGGTTGTGGGACAGGTTTGGCAGTAATGGCTCTTCACCCACAACAGCATACCTAAACTGACAGTTGAGTCCTTTTAAGGGAGAGGCAACCAAGTCACAGGCAAGGCACCAAGGAGAAGGCTGGGGTTTTCAGGAATTGTAGCTAGGAGTCAATACTTACATTAGGGTCAGCCAGGGAATGATACAAGTTCTGTGTTCTCTGTTGAAAGAGAAAATTTGAGCAACAGTATTAAGTAAAAGATCTGATTATTCATTCAAGCAGTCAAATGACAGTTGCTTAAATTTGTTTTTATCATCACCAGCATTAATCTTACTTCTGAGATATGTCTCACTTGAGCCCAGGCTGGCCTTGGACTTACTATATAGCCAAGGTTGAACTTGAACTCCTGATCCTTCTGCTTCCACATTCCATGTGCTGGGATTCCAGCCATGTGCCATCTTGCCTATAAAATTTGCTTAATTATTTAGAGGCTCATAAGTAGGGACAGCTCAAGTGTTGAGCTTGTTTAGTTCCCACCCAAACAAATTAGAAGATAATGCGAACAGCAAGGTCAAAGGAGACATTGTAGTCATGTAAGGCCTCCCCCTCATCTCTCACTAAGGATTTTCCATCCTGACCAGTCACACGTGTTTCTCAATCTTACTCTGACCTAAGCCTGTAGAAGCCATGGCCTCGTGCACCTGCAGGGGGTTCCCAGGAACTGTTGACAGAGTGTATTCACTCTTGAATTCATTGATTGGAAATACTGGTTTAATTTACTGTCTAAAGTGTTTCTCTTAAAATATATACCTTCCCCCATATCTATTTTTATAGACCTGTGCATCTAGTAGGAGAAAATGAGGATCGTCACACTATTATTTGGATCAAAGCAGGTCCCCTTGCTCGCTCGAGACCCCAAGCAGCCTTTGTGAAGTCATGCAGGGAGGCAGGCTCTGGTTTCTATATGAATAATTCTACCTATCCTCAAACATTCAAGACTCTAGGCCATTTTCTTTCAAGTTGCCAACCCGGATGTGTCAACCATGACCACCAGCACCCCGCTGCAGAGTAGCTGCCATGAGAATGAGACTGAAGATGGGACCAGTCATATTCAAGGACTCATAAGGCTCAGAGTCCTAGAGTCCAAGTGACCTCAGAGAGAAAAATCCATCACCTTTAGTTCCCCCTGAAAAATCAAATGAAACCAAGGCTCCCAGGCCACAGCTCTTCCCCTTGCTGGCCTCCCTCCTTTCTATTCAAAACTCAAAGGGATGCCATGCTAGCTGTAATGTTAAGTGGCAACAGTAGAATTCACATTGCTTTGGCACATCCGCTGTGGTGACTCTTCCTCCTTCCCTTCTGTGATACAAGGAGTCACAGCTCTTAACTCCAGTCGTGGGCCAAGAGCTGGCAGAAAGCATGATCTAGGATATAGTCACTGCTCACTGTTCTATACCTCCCTCACTTCACCCTATTACTCATTGCTTAATGTAGACAGTGACTTTGACAAAATACTTGGCTACTGTTAAGATCTTCTCTTGCAGTTCCTGGGCATTCTGTGTATACTTTGTAATTAAGCATCACACAGACAAGAAAATAAGGCTTAGCTTGGGAAAAGAGACTCTGAGTATCTCAATGCAGATGTCATCACAGAAATGATGGTTATGATGGGAATCCAAGACTTCCTGACACAAACCAGTCATCACCAGCAAGCTTAAACAGTCCTGTCATGAGTTGAGAGGCTGGCTTGTGATGCTGACTGTGACATGGAAAGTTCCAGAGTCCACGCCTCTGAGCAGATGAAGAGGTCCTGAGAGACTTATGAATATGGAAATGGATCTTGGATTCTGTTTCACTGGGAATTTTGTTCTTACAAACAGGGGACACAAAATAAAAGGCAACTTCCCCTTGTTGCTATGAAATACTGCACCCAAGAATTAAGAATGGTTTCATGAGCTGGACATTTCTAGCTCATTTGAGTGATCCAGACTGAGATACCCTTAGCATATGGGGGAAGATAGAGGCACTGGCCTTTAAAGTAATTGTTGAACACGTTAAATCGTAGCTTCCTTCTAGAAAACTGAGTGAAAAGAGCTGAGGGAGTTTGCAGCCCCAGGGAGGGAGCAACTGTGTCCACTGGCCTGACCCCTTAATGCTCCCAGAGACTGGATCACCAACCAAAGAATACACATGGAGGGACCAGTGGTGCTGGCCACATATGTGGCAGAGGAGGGTCTTGTTAGACATCAGGGAGAGTAGAGGCCCTTGGACCGGAGGGTGTTAGATGCCCCAATATAGGAGAATGCCAAAGAGGGAAGCCGAGAGTGGGTGGGTGGGTGGGTGGGGGAATACCCCCATAGAGGCAGGGGAGGGGAGGGAATAGGGAGGTTCCAAAGGGGAGATCTGGAAAGGGGAAAACATTTGAAATGTAAATAAAGTATAAAAAAAAAAAGAAAGAAAAGAAAGAAAACTGAGTGGATGAAACATCCTGGGGATTCAGAGTTCAAGCAAGCTAGACAATAATGCCAATGACAAATTATATGCTAGCCCAGAGTTCAGATTCTCAGTGAGCTATGAAGCCAGTGTCCAGTGATATGTGTGGCCTATTGAAGTCTATGCTGGTGGCTCTCTAACATCTCCAACTTAAAGCAGTCAACAATCAAGGAAGATGCAGCTCTATACACAATACAGGAGCATGGGGGAAGGCACGCTGAACTCCAGAAAGGAAAGCAGTAGAGGAGAAAATGAGAAGTGACTAAGTTTAACAGCCCAACTGAGGCCCCATCGGTAAGACGTTGTGTGTGTAAAGTCACATGGTGAGCACTCACCTTTTTTCTCTTGTGATACTTCCGTGGAGGATTAGGTAGAAAATTTCTCTGCAAGATAGAAGAACCTGAATATGTAGGTATCCATAGTTCAGTGGTATGAGTCTTGCATTTCCAGCCTCCTTCCAAAAGTTCTGCCTGGTTCAGACTCTAGTTGTCTGGCTCCACTTCCCTCTTGTTATCTACAGACTCTAGTCTGTGACAGCTAGAAAGACCTGCCTTACATCTGTCTTTCCCTGGTGCATCTTCCTTAAGTCCTGAGACTTTTCCCCCACAATCATTGATGCAACCTTTAAATCTTCTCTGTTCCCACCTGACCCACTTCAGCTTGACTTTTCACACCAGGACTAGCCAGTCAACACCCAGTTGTTGCTTGCACATAGGATGTCATAGACTGATGAATTTGGAGCACACACAGACAGAAAACCTGGTTTAGGAAGGGGAATGAGGAAAAAGCTTATAGAAGAAAAAAATCTTTCCTTCTCCTCTTCCTCCTCCTCCTCTTCCTCCTCCTCCTCCTCCTCCTCCTCCTCTTCCTCCTCTTCCTTCTCCTCCTCTTCCTCCTCCTCCTCTTCCTCCTCCTCCTCTTCCTCCTCCTCCTCTTCCTCCTCCTCCTCTTCCTCCTCCTCCTTCTCCACCTCTTCCTACTACTCCTTCTCTTCCTCTTCCCCCTCCTTCTTCCTTTACTTCCTCCTTCTTCTCCTTTTCCTTCCTCCTCTTCTCCTTTTTCTTCTCCTCCTTCTCCTCCTCCTCCTGTGTCCTGGCCATTCTACTTGCACTGTAGAGGCTTTGAACTCAGAGATTCACCTGCCTCTGCCTCAGGAGTGTTGGATTAAAGGCGTGCGCTATGACGATCAGCATAGAGAACCAATCTCACACAGTTTAAGAAGGATCTCTGGGAACTAAAGAGCTAGGACAGTCAAGGAATAGAGAGATATTTAACCTAAGAATTCTAACATAAATACACAGGCTTGCTGGAGAGGGAGATGATAAAATCATGTCTGAGACCAGCTGTTTCTAATAGCATTGTAGATGTGTCCTGGCTAGTTTGGTTGTCATCTTGACATGCATGAGAAGAGCAAACATCAGCTGAAGAATCATCTATCTAAGATAGACTATAGGCAATTTTGTGGGGCCATTTTCTTGATTATGGATTCTTATAGGAAGTCTAAACCCACTGTGGGTAGTACCATCCCTAGAAAGGTATACTGAAGTTGAATAAGAAAGGTAGTTGAACATGAGCCAAGGAGCAAGCCTTAAGCAGTAGTTTCTTCTTCAGTTTGTGCCTCCATATTTCTGTCTTGAGTTTCTGCCTTAGTTTCCCATCATAATAGACTATATATAGTGAGCCAAATAATCCCTTTCCTTCAACAGGTTGATTTTGGCCATGGTGTTTATCATAGCAGCACAGGAAGCAAAGTAAAACAAGAAGGCTGAGCTTAGCATAGAGCTGAAGTCTTCTTTAGTTCACGTGAAGCCCTAGGTTCAACCCTGTATACCAAATAATGATGGCGATGATGATCATATATTTCAACTTCCATTTCTTTTTCTTTTTTTTTTTTAATTTTGAAACAGGATCTCTCTACATAGCCCTGGTAGTCTTGGAACTTGCTATTTAGACCAAGCTAGCCTTTAAAACACAGAAATCTTCCTATCTCTGACTCCCAAGTGATTAAAGGCTTGTGCCAAGATGTCCTGTCTTCAACTGCCATTTCTAACTTCAAGGATATCATTGATTTCTTGTCTGAATTTTGGATTTGGGGTAATTAGGGTGGCATTTAATCCCTACACCAACGACCTCTGTTGCAGGATATTTGATAACACTGTGAACCCTGAGACTGTGTTATTTACTGAAAAAAAAAAAAAAAACCCTGTTTCCAGTTGTAGTGTGGCTCAGCTCTTAGGATACACTTTAATCCCTCTGGCTAGAATACAGACACGCCCTTACTATACACCTTTAATCCCAAACAATAAAGGTGAAGTTAGTGTAGAAGGAAGCGCCAGTATTTGAAAGTGTTGTCTAGTTGAGTGGCAGACAAAGTGACAAATCAGAGAAAGATTTGACAGAATAGAATATGCTCAGCTCTCAGGAGAAGAGAGAGGAAAGGGAAGCTGCTTTAGGGGCAGTGCAGGAAGAGGGGAAAAAAGAGGAGGCAGTTTAATCAGGAGAGTTTTACAAAGATCAGTTGAAGAGAGAACACAGGTGAAGACAGAAGGAGCCAGAGACTGAGAAGGAGCCAGAAGGTTAGAACAGATTGCCAAAGCTAGTATGAGGCCAAGCAGAGCAATTCAGGAGAAACTGAAAGAAGCCAGATTGAATCAGCCAGCTTGGAAAGGAGTTTGAGCCAGAACAGCTAAGTTGAACAAGCCAGCCAGAGTTCAGAAAGCAGTAGAAAGGGTGAGCTTAATCAACAGTAAGTCTCGGAGGCTGAAAACATTCTAGACCTAGGGAAGATTGTACAGCGGCTAGAAGTTTCTAGGCCTAGGCTTAGGTTAGTATCAGAGGCAGTAAGCCTCGGAGATGACAATTACTCCAGGTGAATAAAAGCTACATTCACAAACCTCAAAGGATGGGTTACGCCAAACACACAGCACACCCCATATATCCACACAGGAGCCCTTGTTGGAACTCTGTCCACATGTCCTTGCTCTAGACTGTCTTCCACTTGTTTGACAGTCAACTCTTTCCTTGGCTTCAGGCAGAAATTTCTCTGCAAAAACCCCTATTCAGAATGGCCATTCCCTCCCCAGCGGTTCTGTGTCTCTCATTTGTCAACACCACCAAGGGTGTACCTTCCATGAGGCTATGAATGGGGGGTTGCCTCTCTCCTGAGTGACAGGAAAACCTAACTGGTATCAGGGCTTTCCCATAACTCAATACCTATTTGATCTGTAAACGGTGCAATAAGAAGCACTGACCTCCCTCCCCTCAATCACAATACCTGGATCAGGAATTTCAGGGGCCAATTATAGCAGCGCAGACTCAATTTCCAGTTCTTTGATGGTCCACGGCCTCCCATGATTTCAAATTCAGAGGGTGTGAACCAGTTTCCATCCTGACACTGTATGGACATCACAGATACCCCTGTAAGATCACAGTAGGTTAGTTCTGAGCCTGCTTTGTCCCTAGGGCTCAGAATCGTGATCTCCCACCACACTGAATCTAGAGTCACCAAATTCATGCTGAAAGTAAATAGCTGCAAAAAGTCAGGCCTCCTGCCTGGCTTCAGGAGTCCCAGCTCAGCCCTGAGGTTCCTGCAGAGCTTTCATGAAACATTGTATATTTCTTTCATTTTCATGCATGAAAAAAATGATAATCACCACCCTTTAAAACTACTTCAGGGTCACCAAGAAACAAACAAGCAAGTGACTAACTCCACAGTGTGACTGGGTCCAACCTGATGCTGAACTCTCAGGCTGGAGAACAACCAGAGTCTCTGGTACCCCAGGCAAGGTGGAGGTGGAATTCTTAACTAAGACTAGGACTGCCAGACTGCCACTGGTTTCTGCAACTCAGGATTAGGTGACATTGTTTTCTATTCAATTTAATAGGAATATTGAGGGCTGGAGAGATGGCTCAGAGGTTAAGAGCATTGGCTGCTCTTCCAGAAGTCCTGAATTCAATTCCCAGCAACCACATGGTGGCTCACAACCATCTATAATAGGATCCGATGTGTCTGAAGACAGCTACAGTGTACTCATATAAATATAATAAATACATCTTTTTAAAAAATAGGAATATTGAATAGAAGTTTGTCCATCCCTGCAGTCATAGGTCGACACCAGCAAACATAAATCTTATCCCGTAGAAATAGAGATTACAATATTTTTTTAAAAGCTAAGGATATGTTTGGCATCTTCATTATTATGAAAATGCAAACAAAATTCCTACCACACCATTTCACACCTACCAGGATAACCCATAAGAGAAAACAAAAAGAAACAGCAGTTTTTGGCATAGGAAAGCTGGAGGCTCCCTGCATTGCTGGTGGGAATACAGAACAGTGTCGCTACCACCAAAAACGTTTTGGTGATTCCTTACTGAGTTCAACACATATCCACCATAGGACCCGGCAACCCCACTTCTGTGTGCCTCAAACTGAGTATGTAAATTCCTACACACGTTGCCCTTGAAGTCTCAAAACAACATTGTTTATTACATCCCAAAGTAGAAATAATCCAAACTGATGAATGAATGGTGAAAATGTAATATGTACATATAATGGAATACCATGTTATTCGGCAATTAAAACTCTATTTTGCATGAACTACACAGGTGTGGTTTGAAATCATCATAATAAGTGAAAGCAGGCATTCACAAGTGGCCTATATTCCAGGATGTTGTTTGTATGAAATGTGTATGGTCGGTGGGCAGATTTATAGAACAGAAATTAGGTGGGTGATTGATTAGTAGGGTGACAAAGGGAGGCAAATATATTCTCATGGTAATTTTTTTGGGTGTAGCAAAAAAGAAAGTCTCATTTATCTGTAGACTCTAAATGCTGAATTATATAGTGTATGAATTATAACTCACTAAACCATTAAAAATAGAGACAATGTAATCCTCTCTGTTAACTGTCATCCACAGCCTCCTATTAAGAGAGCTCTGAGATGAAGACCATCATACTGAGGCTTTATCTCTTGCAAACCTTTATGGCATATTATTGAAGAATATGCTATACCAACAATATACATTAATCCTCACGGGTCAGGCTTTAAATTTTTGTCCTCTATTTCAAAAATGAGAAATTTCAGGCTCAGAAAGCCCCCTCCCTGTACAGAATGAGAACACTTCGTTTGGCAAATCTGAGTCTGGAACTTGGCTTCTCTGATTCTCAGTCCTGTGATGGTCTCCCCATGACAAGTGTCATGCTCCCGTGCTAACGACCCAGGGATGTGAAGACAGAGGTTCATAGCCTCTTCCCATTTGTGTCTGACCAGAATGAAACTACACAATAGTTTCCATCTATGGATGGAAGTTCATGGGCTTCTTTCTGGTTCTCTGGGCATCTTGTGGCTACATCCATGTTGGCGTGAGCATCTATTATGTATGGTTTCTTCAAGTGTGAAAACAGCACATCAGGATCCCTTCCTGATGTCAAGCCATGCTTACCCCACAGTTCCTTAAGTAATTGCATTATTGTGTGTGATTTTTAAATTTAGCATCTGCAAATTAAAAACCATGAAACCCACCTTGCTTGAATTTATCCTTGTGTAGTACTCCCTTCAAGTTACCACACGTCACAGGAAGCAACTCAGCGCTAAAATCAGCATTTTCCTTTCTGAGCCTTCTTGGACCTGAAAAGAGGATTTCTTCTTGAGTGTCACTTTGCAGTTGCTCAGTTCCCCTCTTGGAGTCATTCCTTTAACAGTTGGGACATTTTTATCCTCATATCTCTAGCTTCTAATCTTTCTTGAAAGTGGCATATTGGATACTTTATCCCTAATTTATAAAAAACAGAAGGCTTTAGCAGAGAAATTTGGATACAATACAACTATCCTGACTCCCACTCTGGTTAGCACCACTGATTGCTACATGAAACACACAGCTGTGGTCGGTTATGGCAGAAGCTGTCCAGATGTGCTATTTATTAAAAATGGTAGCCAGAGATGGTCCTTTTATCTCTCCATTTTAGCACTGACTTGGGGAACAGGGAGAGGAGATGATGGGCTACCTAGCAGAATTGGGTGGGATCACTTCTAATTTGTCTGTATGTCTGCTCTGCCTCATTTCTCCCTCACAACGGTATTTTGTGTCTGTAGCTGATAGAGAAACCCAAAGACCTCTAGAACAATCTGAAAACAATACAGGAGGTGGAGAGATGCAGCCCCACAGAAGTAGAGATGAAAATTCCTCAAGGAAATTACTGAAAGTTGAGAAGATAAGATAACAGCCTGTCATCAGTGCAGAAGAGACTTTGATGGAGTGGGGGGGGGGGAGCTCAGTGGACTGTCCATGATGCTGAGACTAAGTTTGTGATCAAGACTTGTGATGAACTTGGGTTGATATAGATGACCCCCTTACATTAGAAATAAAGAATTTGGGGTGAGAGACAAGGGTCTTGTCCAAGTCCATAGCAGACAGAGGAAGAGAAAACCTGGGCCACCTTCATGTACAATCACTTCTGGGTTTACACCTCCTGTGTGGCAGAGACTGTATCTACTCTTGAGAGTTTGCAGGTCAAGGCAGGCAGCATTGTAGTGGCCCAGGGCTCTGGATGTTGTTTCAGCTACATCATCAAATTTCTTGTTACTATCTCAGACACAGTAAGTAAATAGGAAGTATCTCCATGGGTGATTCAGCTACTTAAGCTGTTATAGAAACTAATATTCTTGCTTCCTCTCTGTGGATGGTGGGACCACCAGGCAATGTAAGGTCATTCATTCGAAGTGGCTTTCCACCAGACTGTCCTCCTTCTGGTTCAAGATGCCACTGAGATTCTAGAAGGCTAAGTCATGCTTGGGAATCGCCCATTCTTTCTCCTCCACCCTCATAGCCCACTGGGAAGATTTTCACCTGATTCATTCTGGCAACTATCCCTCCTCTACTCCAGCCTGACTTGGTGTCAAAGCTTTGGCAACAGGATCAGTCAGCACAGCAAATTCAGAGATCTTTTCTCCCTAACGCTGTGTGGTGTTTTTCATTGTGGGACTAGGTCTGCTGAATTACCTTTTATTGAACATGTTTAAGGCTTGTATTTTGAAGAAATAAAGGAAACACTGATATCTATTTTAGTCAACAGAGACAAAGTTGGTATAGGGAGATTTGGATTTAGATCTAGATACATGTTATATCCTACAACATTTTATTTCCCAGCAGAGTAACTGAGCAAGACAAGACTGAGTTCTTGTTGCATCCAGAGGCATTTTGCCCATGTAATAAATTGAAATCTATCACTAACCCCCTAAATACAATTGTGGTCAGAACATGCTTTAAAGTTATTTTAAAATAGTTGTTATGGTCAGTTTTAAATTTTAGAATAACAGATTTGCCAATTCGCTGCTGTTTATTGAAAATTTTTATAGAAGGCTTAATAGTTGGTATCAATTTAGTAAATGGCAAATAAAGTGACCTGTTAGTCTGCTCATGTCACTAATGACATAGGAGTCTTGCCAGGGGGAAATGGAAAGTCTTTTTTTCCAGTTGAGTTAGTTGAGGTGGTCTCTCAGGGTCCTGAATATCCTAAGGCAAAGTGCCAAACCACAGTGTGACCGTAGAACATATCGGTGGAATTGGATCATGCCACCAGGGCCCCTTACACCAGGCCCCAAAAGGAAAGTTAAGTTTCTTTAACAAAGTGAACCTTACGTCTGGCCCCTCAACTTTCCCTGCTGTGGAGGTGATGGAAGCATATCATGGGAGAGAGAGCATTCTATACATTCAGCATCTTCCACCAGACAAGACACCTGCTCAAGCACCCAGTCATCTCTGTTCTCATCAATCTCCCCAACCCAATAGCTCCACACCAGCTGCTGGCAAATAGAGGCAGAGCACCATGGGAACACTAAAAACGGGATGGTGCCAGCCCTGCTTGCATGTCCTAATGTGTGGCTTGCCCAGGCTGATGGAGAGGAAGTGCTTTAAATTGAAAAAAGCATGAAGGTTCATTCCTTTGCTGATTGTTCTCTCAGACATGGTCTGCCTGCCTCAAAAAATGGGTATCAGGTCAGAAAGGGCTCTAGAGCAGCTTCTCCTGTGGAAAACTGCTACTGCAGAAACTGACCTGGAAAGCTACAGGGCCTGTCCAAGATGAGAACGAACTCACCGAAGGGGAGGAAAGGACTGAGTAGATCTGCTTTCCCTTCCAAGTCACCAAATCTAGCCATTTTAACAGCCAATATGTAAGAGAAAAGTATTTCCATGAAAATCCAGTTCAACTCAGAGGAAAGGAAGAAATTGGGACAGATAAATTAATGATATAAACACAATTTATGCTCTTGCTCCTAACAGGTTTACTCTCAAATTGATAAGTAAGCTTGGGTAGTTTTTTGTTTGTTTGTTTTGCTTTCCTTTGTTTTTAATCTTCAGATTCCCCCAAACCTTACCAGACGAGGGTGAAGGGAAAGAGCCACAGAAGCTGTCTTACCCCTGATCTTAGCAGAGAGTCCTGGGTTCTTTTTCGTTTTCTTTCTCCTGAAAGCTGCCTGGCCAACAGCTATTCTGCCACCTAGGAGGGACACAGGCAAATGCAGAGTTGAGCCAAGCTACAGGGGAAAACGGAAGGAACACAGTAGGTACCCTGACACATCAGGGTGCTTTCTCCACACACTGTGGGTAAAGGCTCACAGTAAGGAGCTGTTTTCTTCCAGGCAGAAGCCAGGGGTAAAGCATGTGCAGGAGTCACCTGTACTAACATATTGGAAAGAGATCTATTTGTCTACACATGGAGATGATTGGTGAAAATGTTTTCAAAAACTCAGCCCAAATAATGTGATTTTCATAATATACATTCAAAAACGGATGCAACCACGTTTTTCTCCTTTCCAAACAAAAATGTAAACATAAGCCAACAGCGGAGCCAGGTCATTGTCAAGAGCATAAGACTCTTAGTTTGGTGAAATTATTATCGAGCTGGATTTCGATGCCTACTTCATGGACCTGATGCAAAATCGATAATCATTTGGAAAACAGCATTCAGCTTTTGTTTAGGAAGAAGCAATCCCTTCGACCATTACTAAAATCAGATGGCAGGGCTGTTTATAAATATATATACACAATATAGGAATAAGATTATAGGAAACATCACCATGTAGATATATTTGTGATTAAATTGTTTAAAAGCATTCTAGGGTGTGTGTGTGTTTGTGTCTGTGTGTGTGTATCCCTAAAGAATATCTTTCATGACAAAGGCTCATCATATTCAATTTTTAAAAAATAAAAATATAGACATCACATCTATTCTAATAACCAAATATAGCCAATATATGCATTTTTGCCTATGTGTGCATTTATATACCTGTATGTGTTCCTGTGTGTGTATATGTGAATTGCCTGAATGTGTGTGGAGGCCAGAAGTCAATGTTTGGTGTCTTCCTCAATAGCTCTCCACCTTAGCTGTTGACACAGGTCTGACACTAAATCTGGGACTCACTGATCTGACTAGGCTTACTAACCAACAACTGTGAGGGGTCCACCTGTATGTGCCTCCCCAGTGAGGGATTACAAATGTGTACCTTATGCCCAACTTTTTAATGTGGGTGTTAGGGATCCAAAATCAGGTCCTCATGCTTGTACCTACTGAGCCATCCCACCAGCCCTTCAATGAACACATGTATAAACATGGACTGTCAGTTATTTTTCTGTCTCTTCTGACAGAAAAATATATATCTTTCTGTCTCTAGACAGGTAAATACTTACATTAGAGACCTGAATTTATAGGCAAAAATTAATGCTTTTGCAGGTTTCTCACACACACACACACACACACACACACACACACACACACACACACATTTGTACATATGCATGTGCAGCCTGGTTGCTTCATTCATCCTTCTCATAAACATTTTTCTAAATCAATAAAAATGTTATTTTGAGGATGACAGAACCTCCCTCTCAACTCTGGACTAACCCATGTACCAGAAACAAACCTTTTGTAAAAGACATTGTAGTACTGGGACACTTTGTTACAGCATCTTAACCCATATCTTAGTGTAGCTATAAGATGTTTGTGGGAGGGTGGAGATTACACAGTGCTCAAGAGCAATAGATGTGTGAGCACGAGGCTGAGTTCAGATACCAGCGTCTATGTAAAAAGTACATAGGTATGCGCCTGTAGGAATAGTGTTAAGGGGCTGGAGACAAGAGGCTCACCGGAGCTTGCTGATTGGCAGTTATCAAGGGAATGTGGCAGAGAGTGAGAGAGCAGGAAATTCAACATGTGCCTATACATGTGGACACAAGTATGTGTACCTGTAAATACAACACACACACACACAATCATGGCTCAGAAACTCACAGGCCCCCAAGTATGCAACGGGCAACACCTTAATAAACTCAAGAGCTGTAACTGTCCCCCCATTCGCTTACGTTTTCTCAGTACACTCCTTGGCTTTTTCCATTTTGGTTTGGACCAGTTGTAACCTTCCTTTTTTCCTTCAAATCAAAAAAAGAACAGAATCAATCACTCAGAGATATAAATGTAATTCTCCAGGCCTTATATGAAAGCAGCATTCAGATATTGTTTTCAAACTTCAGATCCTAGAAACGAGGTACAATTCTTAACCGTTTAGTCATGTGCAGCTCGATGCCAAAGTTAAATTTTAGTTCTTCCTGTGTCTTGGGCTGTAGCCTCGGGAGAGCACCTCCCTTTGAATACCTGTGAAGGCTAATTCCTGCTAATGGAATGATAAATGTTGGGGCGTGTACCGTGTAAATCCAACCCAGAGACCAGGCTACACTGGAAGTCAAGAAATGCCCTCAACTTCCATGTTGAGAGTTCTTCTTAGTCTTTATTCTCTTCAAGTTGTAGCATGAACCCCCCCCCCACACGTTTCATGGAGCACTGGAAGGCCAGGGCTGGGATGGAGGGACCTTAAGGAAGCCTAGTAGAATCTTTTGTTGGGTTTTCTCTTGAACTATCCAAACTCATGGGCCCACAGCTCTGGAGAAGTGGAAAGTCTGTCCAGTGGTGACAGTGGTGGAGCATTGTTATTTATCAATCTGTGTGTGTGCTGAAATATAGGATGCATGTATGTGTGTGCTCATATGTGTGTAGGAGTACAGGCATGCCCTTTCCAGTGCACATGTGCAAAGGTCAGAAGACAATGCCACATGTCGATTCTTGCCTAGCACTTGGTTTGGGACAGAGTCCCTCTAGATGTTCACTGATTGTTACTGGCTGGGAACAGCCGGTGACCATAGCTTTACTGGTGGAAGTGAAGGCCTGATGCACAGAAGGAGGCTTTGTGATTTTCCTAGGAGACGTCCATCTTGAGGGGACTCAACAAAGGACCCCAAAACTGATAATGGAGGAAGCACCAAAACTGCTGTGGTCTTCCAAAGAAGATGGCATACTAAAGGACATCCTGACTCATGGTACTTCTGGAGTCTAGGCTACTTCAAGCTAGAAACCAGTTTCTGAAAAATTCCATCAAGACTCACCCAGACATGACTTGTGAGCTCAGCTAAGCTGATGCCCACGTTGGCTGATGCCAAAGCTGTTCTGCTCAAGCCAGTTACCCAGAACTGAAAGCAGATACGGCCATTGTTCAAGCTGTCAGAACTCAACCAACTGGGTTGAATATTTCTTCAGTCCTGAGAGAAGCCAAGACTGGCAGGTTATGCTACACTTCTCAGGGGCTATGGAAATATGCTATGACTGAGTAGCACCAGTCTCTGGTAATGGAAGCTGGCACTGGGTTTCTCCTGCAGAGACTACTGCTGCACAATAGCCTGATACCTCCTGCTGAGCCACGACCCCCCCACCTTCTCTCAAGGACTGCGACCTACCACAGATCAGTTTTCCCTGGCACACTGAGTAGAACTTTGAAACCCTCTGGAGGGTTTAGGTGGTGCCTTAAGTTTGCTGAGCCACATTTGGGTTATGCATCAGCTGAGTCTGGCAGCACCATTGTGACCCTAGGAACATCACGTCACACACTTGGCTGTTGGGACCATTTACAGTATGATAATAACACCCTTATTTTTTTTTTAAATGGAAAGCACATACCAGTGTTCTTTGACCTTCATGCCCTGCATACGTACCTGGATAGAGCAGTTTGCTCACTGCAGAGAACAGTCCCCAGAAAAGAACTCTCACCTTTCTGGATAATGGTCAGGACTGTAGTAGAGAGGGAGCTACAGGTGACACATGGACCTAACTCTGAAACTCAGGCTTATGTTCTGGTACCCAGGGCTTCCAGTCTAATTCTGGTTCCTTCTATGGAAATTCTTTGCCTTACTTTTAGGCCTTTGGTGGCCTGGGACTGAGTGAGAAAAGGAAATGGTCTGAATGAAAGATGAGCAGAAATTTTTGGTTTCTTTGGAGACTCAGTTGTGTCTTGTACTGTTTTTCTCAAAGCTCTCTTATGAGAAGATGCTTTCCTAAAAATAGGCACATAGTGTTTCTCTGGAAGGTGTCTTGTGAAGGGGCATGTGATGTTTTTCTGGAGGAGATACTTGAGAGGACACGGAATATTTGGAAAGAGTATACATAAAACCCAACAGATAGTGGATGATGCTCTTGCATTGGTTCACCTTGCTTTCTTTGTTGATCTTCACTTGTCAAGAAGTGACTTCATAGAAAGAAATGCACCAAAGAACTTCTCACGATATTCCAGTGGCTTCTGGACCCTTCTGCAGTCTCATGCAGATTGATCAGCAGAAACTCGTGGTTTCTTCTGGATCGAGCCTTATTGCTGATTCATATTTGGTGTTTTGCTAGTGGACTGGCCTGCTGACAACAAAGACTGGAATCTCCCCCAAAGAGCTACTCCTAAACAGGTCCATGTTCCCCTCATCCTATTAACCTCTCCTCCTCTCCTACTTTTGATCAGTAGGCTGTAAGAGACATTGGCGTGTTTAAGAACCCTTATGAATGTAGGTTTTGAAAAATAGAAGCCCACAGGTGAGGGTGCAGCCTCTGGAATGGCATGGCTGGATATAAGAGCAGAACCCCAAGCTCCTGAGAGGATACCTCACATTTAGGAGGTCTGGGGACAAGAGGAGCTTTGATGACACCCACCTTTCAGAATTTCCAGACCCTCACCTTGGTGGGCTACTGGATGTCCCACTGAAAAAGCTGAGGTGATGCCACTCCATTAAGGACATGGCCAGAGAATGGATAGAATGCAGGACCCATAGTTAGTAACCCTTCCTCAACCACAGACTAGGCATGGTGAATGGAGCTGGAATCCAGATTCAAAGCATACCTTGGCCATGGACACCAACCACCATCATGGTGACTAAAGAATGCCCTGTCCAGGTGAACTCAGCTATTATCAACCCTTCTTTTCTAGGGATGTAGTTTCTTAGAATCTGTGTGAAAGCCAGGCATTTACATATTTCCCTCGTGGAAAAACAGTGCATATTAGCCAAGGCCATCAGAGAGTCAGGAATTATACTTTATAGACTTGGTTAAATGGCACAGGGAAAGATCCATTTGCCAGCACTGCCTTGTAAAACAGGGACATTCTTGTGAGCGCACTCCTCATTAGTCTCCACATAGGCCTGTGTGTGCAACATCTCCCTGGCTTGCCCCACATCACAGTCTTTGTGGATCTTGGCAGAGGGACAAAAAGAAATCTGCCCTATATACCAGCATGTCACCCCTAGATGTTTCTGTAAGAATTTGAAAGCACAGAGCCACAGAGAGATGTCTCCAAGGGTACTCCTAACACTTTTGTCACATCCCAAGCGGAGAATGTTGAGGCTCTAGCATTTGGAGAACATACAAAAAAATTGGGCTACTCAGAAAAAGTAGACTACATAGCAATAAAAAGAAGCCAACTGCCACTACAATCTTCAACACAAGTTCACAGCAGAATCCTTCTGTAGAGGGAGCAAGCTTTACACGAAAGAACACACTGGGAAACCTTACTTATAAAGCACTTAGAAACAACCTAAACTAAGTTATCCTTGATGTCTTGAAGTCTGCCTTGATTAATAGGGGGCAACAAAAAGCACAGAAAACCATGTCAGGCTCAAGGTCATGTTCCGTGTCTCCACAAGATTTTATTGTGAAAACATGCAATTAGCAGGATCCTTCAAAAGACGTGCTTAGGATTTGTTCCTTCCTCTATACATTCAATATAAATTAAGAATTGCAAAGACACTAAGCCTTCCTTCACGGTCACATGTTCAAATAGAAGGGTGTAGACTGAAGGAATGTAGGTTTTCTGCAGAGTGCTCCTCACTTCCCGCTGAGTCCTCACTGAGTCTTTCAAATCACTTCACATAGCACTCCAAGCCTTTTCCACAATGGTATTTGAAATTCCTCCTCAAGGTCCCAGTGGCTGGAACACACCTCTAATCCCAATATACAGGAGACGAGAGGCAAGCATATTTCTGTGTGTTCAAGGCCGCCACGGTCTACAAAGCAGGTTCCAGACCTGCCAGGACTAACTCAGTGAGAGCCAGTCTCAGAAATAAAATAGAATAAAATAAAATAAAGCAAATGTCAAACAAATCTTCAGTCTCTCCTCATTGGGTAATTTCAAAGCTACTTTTGAATTTTTAGGAACGTGCTGGAACCACATGCTATGTTCAGCAAATTCATTTATTGCTTACCAATGGGGTACATTATGAGAAATGTGTCATTAGGTGATTTTGAAAACCCACAGAGCAATACCATCTTATGGGGCCACACTCATACATGGGGGCTGTCACTGCCATGGCCACTGTTATGCAGTTCCTGACAATCCCAAAATATGCACCAGTCTTTATTGCTCTCGGGGCAAGTTACCCAAAGTTCAGTAGCTTAAAACAGCACAAGTTTATGTAAGCATTATGTCAGTTAGATGTCTGATGTGGCTGAAGTCCAGCTGTCCATAGCCCTGCACCTGTTCCTGGAGTCTCTAGGAGACAACCTATTTCCTTGCCTGACTCAGGTTCTCAAGGTCACCGCAGTCCTTGGTCCCTTCTTGCACCTTCAGACCCACCAGGCCTCACCCTTCTGACTATTCCTTCATAGCCAGTTTCTTTTCCTGCATCTAAGAAAGGCTCTCTACCTCTTAAGACCCATAAAATCAGATTAGTCACCCCTACACCAACAGTCAAAAACAACCATACTCCCTGCCAAGGATTCTAACTTAATCGAACATGTAGAGAGTGTCCTTGTCATTAAGATAACAGGTTCAAGGGCAAGGAGGACCTCAGGGGAGGTCACCAAAGTCTACTCTATTATCATACATAATAACAATAGCAATTCTGGGATAAATAACTTATCAAGATCATCAAAAGCATTAAACAGTCACTGTCTCCTTACTTCTCTGCTTCATGGGTTTTCTTGCAGGAATCTTCTTCCTTGTGTCCCTGGCTTCTAGAAGACAGTAAATAGCAATGAAGAAAGAAATAATGAACAGAAGTTACAACCCTTAGGACCATTCACACTGCAGAAGCCTTGCTTACACCAATGCTTGGATTGCTATTTCTTTCCTCCCTCTAGTAGAATCTAAGCCCAGTGAACTGACAACCAAAAATCCAGGGAGGGCCTTGGCCATTTTCGCCCCCCTCCCACCTCCCTATGAGACATTTTATATTTTAACACATTTTTGTACAAATAAAATGAGAATTTGGTAGGAAGTGCTCTAGGCAAGCCCTAATTGGTTCTTTGATACACTTAAGGACTTTGGTTGGGAATGCACACTGGATTAAGAATAATTGACCTGAACTCTTTCCTCCTCAGAAGCAGCAGGCTCATACAGAAGGGACCTTTGTCATGGTCTTATCATAGCACAGTCACTTTATTATCTAGCTGCAAACGTTTACTCAGCCACACTTCGTGGCAGGGAAGAAGGAGTGTGACTCAGTACCTCAGAGCAGCAGACAAAATAAGTGATGGTTTTAAGAGTTTAATTTTTCAGGTGTCCTTATCCCTCCACTGGGGTTCCTGTCTGACTACAGAAGGTAGCATCTTCTGGTTTCATATCCCCAGTGTTAGATATCTCGGATAAGGTCACCAACCCACCTAAAAATCTTTCTACTCAAAATATGTTCTGTCTAAAAGAAATGCAGGGATAAAGATGGGGCAGAACTGTAGGAAAGGCCAACCTATAACTGGCCCAACTTGAGACCCATCCCATGAGCAAGAACCAATCCCTGATACTATTAATGATACTCTGTTATGCTTACACACAGAACCCTGGTACAATTGTCCTCTAAGAGGCTCTACCCAGCAGCTGACTGAAACAGATACAGAGACCCACAGGCAAACATTGGACAGAGCTCAGGGACCCTCATGGAAGAGTTTAGAGAAGGTCTGAAGGCCCTGAAGGGGATAGAAACTCCACATGAAGACCAACAGTATGAACTAACCCAGAGCCCTGGGAGCGTGCAGAGATTGAGCCACCAACCAAAGAGTATGTAGGGGCTGGACCAGGGTTCCCAGGACACATGTAGCGGAGGGCTGCCTTGTCTGGCCTCAGGAGGAGAAGATGTGCCTAATCCTGCAGAGACTTGATACACTACAGTGTGTGTGGGGGGGGAGATACCCATGGGAGGGCTCCACCCTCTCACAGGTGAAGGAGAGGGGATGAAGGGAAAAACTCTCTGAGGAGGGGCCTGGGACTGGGAGGGCAGCATTTGGGATGTGAATGAATGAATGAATGAAG
Source organism: Rhynchomys soricoides (assembly GCA_019843965.1). NCBI lineage: Eukaryota > Metazoa > Chordata > Mammalia > Rodentia > Muridae > Rhynchomys > Rhynchomys soricoides. The sequence continues at coordinate 30,554,421 of JADRCH010000006.1, read as the reverse complement.
AGTGCATTTCTTCTACTTCATCTACATGTGACCAACTGGCTCCATCTCCTCCCACGTGGCTCTGTAAAGGTTTCTTCTCTCCAGCTCCCAACAAGAAATGTAGAGGACTGGATTCTTGGATGGACTGGACCAGAAGCTACTACTCTATAGGAAGCTGGGTACTCACCGAGCCATCCCTAACCCAAGACCCCTGGGCAGACTTATATATTCCTTACCTTCTTGGCTGCTTCCCGGCCTTGCTTCCAGGCCTTGTGGCACATATGTTGGGGAACACATGACACAGGAACATTTCTTCTCACTGGTGGGTTGCTGTGTTCCTGGGCCAAAATTGTGGGTGTACATAGGTTTATTATCTAATTTTGTAATACTGGGGACCAAGCTCAGGGCCTCATTTATGCAAAGCAAGCAGTCTACCATTGAGCTACACCCTCAGATATTTTTTTTTTAATGTTTTACTTTTAGACAGGGTATCCCCTGATTTTCCAAGTTGGCCTTGAACTTACTCTAGGCCAAGCCTTGAACACTGATCTATCTCCCCCCCCAAGGGTGACACATGATCTGTTGATAAGTTTATTAGTCCCACCCCTTTCCTTCTTCCTCCAAAATATTTTTACATTCTCCCTGTCTTTCAGTTCCTGTTTTTAATCGTTCCTCTCCTGTCTTGGCCCCTTTGTCAGAACTCTATCTGTTTGATTATTTTAGGGCACAATCACCTTGTCTCTCATAGAACATCAGGTCAGAAGCAAGCTCTGCAACCCCTCTCTGTGTTCCACCGTGACCTAGCACCCCGGATACTTATCCTAACTAGGAAAATTGCTGTAAGTGGATCCTGAGACAGAGGAGAGCCCCCACTGCTGTCTGCTTGCACAGATAGTCTGAACTAAAGAGGAGCTGCTTTCTGGAAAAATAAAAACAACAACAACAATGAAAACTAAGAAACAAACTGAACGCCTGCTCCAGCAGTCACACCCGAGATCAAAGGGAGCCATTCTCTTTCCACATCTACATTATTTCTCATTTCTCACCTCTAATTTACCACGTGTAGCAATAAAGAAAGATGTAATGCTCTTACCTTCCATGAGGAAGAATAAAACTGCTCCTTAAACAGTCAACGGTAACCTTTGCCAATTTTACCAATTCCAAACCCTTCCTTATTTGGCCACTGACTACCTGCTCACTAACCATTCTTCTGAATTCTACCCAATCAGAAGTGGCGATACAAATTTGAAATCAAGCCAATCAGCAGCAGTCACCCTCCAAACACTTGGATGATTGTTTCAGGGTAGCCTGTGCATAACCACTTCTGCTTCACAAAGTCTACACACCCTGAACTACCTGCTTCTCAAAGCAGGCGCAACCAGCTGTGGCCTTTTCGGTAAAAGCCATATGCTTTGAGCAGTGTCTCCTCCCACCCCTGCCAGGGCCTTCACTCAGCAAGCTTTCAGCTTCAGATATGGGAAGGATAGTCTGCAGCTTCCATGTATGGTGTTCTCCACAAGATCATCTCAAGGTTTGCAGGGAGTGTCTTGCAGAAGCCAATTCTAGATCTCTTGTGCACAACTCAGATAGTGTTCCTGAACCATGCCAAGTGATTTGGTCTCAACTGGAACTTGCTTCATTGTGCTTTTATTTCTGAGTTAGGTTTAGTTAAATATACGTGTAGAAATCAACGTAAAGAAATGTCTATCTTAATTTGTAGGTACAGCATGTAGCAAATATTCTGTCTCTGTGTTTATTCTTGCTACATTTAGTCTCAGAAACTTTTTAAAAGTGTTTTTCCTTGATTTGCCCATCTTTCTGAATGTAGAAGATAATGACACAAAACAAACAGATAGAGGTGAAAGTCTGACAAGTTCCCAAGCCAAGCCAGCCTCATTAATTAGTGAATGTGGATCCACCAGTCGGGAGCCAAACTGTGCAAAGAAGCTTGGTCCTACTCTATCATGGACCATTCACAAAGGCACATGGTGGCTTGCCAGTGTGTAAGAATAAGTCATTTTTCTCACTGTGGATGTAATCTTGAGTCAACTACTGTCAAGTCATTGATTACATGTCCCCCTTTTAGCCTCTGCTTCTTTTGAGAGCCTGGTAGTCCACCCATGGCAACACACAGTTCACACTTATAACCACGCCTCCTTCTTCCATTTGCCATCGGGTAGCTTTCTCAAAGTCAGCCTCCGATGGCAGAACCTGCAGTTCCTCCTTGTACTCTCACAATCATTCTGAGTCTTGCATCTAATAATCAGCAGGATTTAAGATTTATTTATTTATTATATGTAAGTACACTGTAGCTGTCTTCAGACATCCCAGAAGAGGGCATCAGATCTCACTACAGATGGTCGTAAGCCATCATGTGGTTCCTGGGATTTGAACTCAGGACCTTTGGAAGAGCAGTCAGTGCTCTTAACCGTTGAGCCATCTCTCCAGCCCAATCAGCAGGATTTAACTAAAGATTCCACTTCATAATAGAATGGGGGCTTCACACGTTTGTCAAGTAGCTCTATAAAATAAGAGAGGAGGTTCTACAGTGGTTCCACTGTAGTCTAGTGGTTCCCTAGTGTCTGTCATTCTAGACTGTTCTCTGGGGAACGTTGCTTTCTTTAACAAAACCCCTCAACCTTAAAGTTGAGATCTTTCTGCAGATGGAACTGCCAGATTACGTGAACACAGATGTGTTTCAGAGGTCCTGAAATGTTCATCTGTGCTTGTCTCTATAATCAATCAGTCTCAGCCACCAGAGGACCTGACTGGGCCTGATGAAAGCTTTTGTCCCTTCCCTGAAGTGCCTCGCCTAATCACAGCAGCTTCTCTGTCTCTCCGAAACTCAATACCTTAGTACACTCATGTTCTACTTTTGCTTGATGATCTAGTAATGTCACTTGCTTGGGAAGATCAGTGACTCATCTAGGCATTTATTTTCTATGAGGTGTCTGGAGCTCAGGAGCGCCCCTGGGTATGTCAACCCCATCCAAGGCAGGCCCCACACTCCGGAGTAGTTTCGTGGTTTTGGAGGGGTTGGAGTGTCTCTTGTTTTGGTATTTTTTGTCCTTTTGGTTTGTTTGTTTTGATTTTTTAAGACAGAGAGGGAGAAAAAATTTGTAGAGGAGAAGAAAAGAATACTATCAAAAGCCATTGTATAGCTTTATATTGAGCCAATATTTTTTAAAAATATTTTAACTTCCCTTTTCTCTCCCTATCCACAGACACAACTCTCTCAAAGCATTGATCTGTACCCCTTACTTAATGAAGTAGGCTTAGGAGTTTGGATTCAGTGTCCTCTTACATCAAAGACAATTTCAATATAGACACTACTTAGTTGTCTCTCTTGTAAGGTTCAGATGATGGACTTCCCAAAGAGAAACCAAGAATGGGAAGTTCCTGTACTGGAGCTAGAAAGATGGCTCAGCAGTGAAGAGCTCGTACTGATCTTCCAGAGGACCTTAGTTCAGATCCCAGCACCAGGATCAGATGGATCGCAACCACCTGTAACTCTACTCTGGTTATCATTCCCTCTCTTGACCTCTAGAAGTTCCTCATACAAACATGCACAAACCACACTTAGACACACATGCATACACAGAATTTTTTAAAAAAGAATAGTACTTTAAAGGTTCCTATACTCCTACAGAAATGCATTATTCTTTGACTTATATAAGAAGCAGCAACCAGAATAATTCAAATAAATCAGTGAGCTTAAAGTCATGCAGATGGACTTGTACAAGCCAACCAATGTTTCATAGTCATGCTTCTGGATAGCCACCAATCAGGAACAGTCACACTCTACATGCCCACTAGAAATCAACCAGCACCTCCACACCCCATAGCCACTTATGAAGCTTCACCAATTGGCTCAGTTCAATTCTTTCACATATACCCTACAATTCTAAGAATTGGACTCACAACCATAGCTCTTACTTAGTTTAAAACAACTTGATTAATACCAGCTGGAAATGGTACTTGGGAAGAAGGTCTTTGTGCCTCTCCGTAACATTAGATTTTCTCTCAATGGCATCTGCTGTCTTCTTCATCATCTGTCTCTACCTCTGCAGTGCACACTACATTTTAAACTGCCTCTGGGTTAATATTTCCTAGCTCTATTCTTCTGGGGCTCCCCTATCTTATATGATACTACATGTACATGCTTTCTAACTCTCTGTGACATTTTTTCTTCTTCTCTCCCTAAGCATTCCTATTTGGTAAGTAAAACCTCTTTACAGTGGGCCCTTGCAGGATCCCTCAAGTATCAAAAGACCCTTGAACCACGTTGGGTTCAGACCACGAGAACCTAACTACCTGTCTCAGAGAACGTAGAGCCCATGTTGAATCATCTGGAAACTTGACCTCTGATCTTGTCCTTTTCAAGCTCTGAAACATGCCAGTATCTTATTCACTTCTATGTATCTAGAGCCTTCAATTTGTAACTTTTCCCCTGACAAAGTCTTAAGAGTTTTAGGAATGAAGGGATGACATCTGTATTAACGAATGCATGGAAACTGTATGGTCCAGACAACATGAAGTATATTGGTCAAATAGCTTTGGGTTTTATTGAATAGTATCAGACAAATGATACAATAGTTCCTCTTTAGGCATTTTTGACAGGTTAGTGGAAAAAAATAAGAAAAATGATTAATCAACATAGGAATGTTACATTACTTGGTTTTCATGGAAATCAAGAAATTAGAACAAGAAGTTGTCCTATAGTTTCAACATATTACAGCCTTAGTGACTGTGAAAAGACAAAGGCAAAGAGTGTTGTCCCACCCACCAGACTCCTACAAAAGTGACCTGTGAGCACCTAATAAGTGATATTCTTTCATTATGTTTCTCAAGACATTTTACCACCCTGAAATTACCCAGAATACCATAGGCAAGTAAAAGAATAGTATCCAGAGCATGACCCTCTCTTCATGGTGATGTGCACCAGAGCAAACACGGCAGGAAACCCCAGCTCAGAATCCAGCCTCCACAACCCTGCATACCACACTGTGCTCCCCTTGCTCACCTGCTTCATGTCGCGGCGATGAGGATAGTTCATCCTGGGGATCTTGTCCATCACACATTTGTTCACAAGAACTACTTCCCTCTGTAGGAAAGAGTGACTCAGAATGACCAAGGAAAACCACAACAGGAGAGCTGCCTGAGAAAAGCAGAAAAGTATGGGGCTTAGTGTCTGCTGCAGGGGATGGCATGTTTTGGGGCTAAAGTAGAGGTTAACATGGCTTCTTCTCTATCACCAGAGAAGGACTGGCCACCCATCTGTTCCTTCCTCGCACATCTCATTCCCCATTATTTTGATACTTGGTACTGCCTCTATGACTCCTTCTGAGTATATAAAGAGCAGGGACAGATGGGAAAGGGGTTGGGTCTTTCTCTCTGGCAGACTCACAAGTGAAGGCTCACTTACCTCCTCCATTGCATTGAGGAAGGCTGAGCATCTCCTCTGCTTGTTCATCATTCATTTGTGAATTTCCAGGAGTACAGGATACTGAAGAGAAACAAGGAGTCAATAAACCATGCAGAGGGACCAGAAAAAACCTCAGTGTGCTTAAGTAGAACCAGGAAATTCATGGAATATAAGAAAATCAGGAGTACAAGGAATCCAAATGACAACATTGACTGAGTATCACAAATAGCCAGATCCAAGAAACGGTCATTCTCCAGTAATGAATACTTTGACATGAACAAAGGACCCACATATTCTACCCATAAACATTAGGTTGTCTAAGCAGCAATCACAAGTATTTCTCCCTATTTCCCACAACAGGCAAAGGATCAAAGAAGTACCAGAGAATCAAGGTAACTAAAAAAATTTCACACACACACACACCTCTTGATGGACTAGAGAGACAGAAAGGAATTTGGAAACTTCAAGGAGGAAAGGACTCGATCATTATGACAACCAGAGGTTGTTGAATGCAAGGAGAAAAAGAAGTCTCCCAAGAGCATATTTCTGAGTGTCTTGCTGAGTTGGAGAGAAGGGCGTTAATAGAGCAAGACTGAATAAGCAAAGGAATCTGAGATTAGGGGGTTCTGTAGTCTCAAGATAAAAACAAGAGATCTGTTTTGTGGTGCTAGAAAGAGGGTTCAGTGGATAAGAGCACCTGCAACAATACTTGGGAACTCAGGTTGGATTTCTAGAACCACATGACAGCTCACAACTGTCTGCATTTCCAGGTCCAGGGAATGAGACAGGCTATTGTTTCAGTACTTGAAGCATCCAGATGGGAAAGTGTGGAGGAGAGCTGCATGAAGGTAGTCAGGCCTGCACATGAGGAAGCTGACAGGCAAGTGTGAAGATTCATTAACTTCCAGATGGGAGCAGGTAAGAATGCCTGAGAGAGACTGATGGCCTCTGCATGTTTGCAATGCCACTTTGAAAATTGGGAACACCATAGTCTGAAAACAGCTGATGTAGTCACCTTAGAACAGAAGTTGGTTTCAGCTCCTAACTCAGTTCCTCCAGTGTCTCAAACTGTTTCCTCCCTTCCCTGAAGATAAGTTTTTCCCTCAATTGAATTAAAATGTTGCTGTTGTTGATAGATTCATTTTGGGGTTGGAGAATGTCTCACATACATATGACACATAGGTAGAGTTCAGAAGACAACTTAGAGGATCAGCCCTCTCCTGTA
>JADRCH010000006.1:30477519-30547782 GCA_019843965.1 Rhynchomys soricoides | reverse complement strand
TAATTGGAAGACTGTTTTACGTTAGGGAGGGACAGTCAGCAACAACCCTGCTTCAGAATGGAAAAATAATGTCCCATGCTGAAACAGAGACACCAGCACAGGAGGCAGGGCTTCTGTCAATACAGATATCATGTGGAACTGTGCCAGCACCACATACTGAAGTTCTTGAAGCATGTTGATAGAGAAGTCTTGGGGAGAGCTGCTTGAAGATAGTCATGCCTACAGATGAGGAAGCTGACAGGCAAGTGTAAAGGTTCATGGTTGGGGATCATTAACTTCCAGATGGGAGCAGGTAAGAAGGCCTGGGAGAGACTGATGGCCCCTGCATGTTTTTCAACACCACTTTGACAGCTGGGGACACCACAGTCTGAAAACTCACAGCTGATGTAGTCACCTTAGGACAGAAGTTGGTTTCAGCTCCTAACTCAGTTCCTCCAGTGTCTCAAACTGTTTCCTCCCTTCCCTGAAGATAAGTTTTGCCCTCAATTGAATTAAAATGTTGCTGTTGTCGATATATTCATTTTGGGGTGGGAGAGTGTCTCACATAGCATGACACACAGGTAGAGTTCAGAAGACAACTTAGAGGATCAGCCCTCTCCTGTGTAGAAGTGAATCCCAGGAATCAAACTCAGATCATCAGGCTCAGCATCAAGTGTCACTTAATCGGACTCCTACTGGTTTTTAATTCATTCTTTATTTTTTCTGTGTGCGTAGGGCTGATAATTCCTCTATACTATCTCTTAGCATCTCTGCTTTATATAATTTTCTCCACATATTTAACTCTCCACCTGTGTTACAAGGGAGCCTAGCCCTTTCTTCCATAGTGTTCATATCACCAGCTCAGTCTGGTCTCTTTGGTTAGATGGCTGTTTCTGGTTTTTACACAACGTTGAATCTAAGCATCTCATCTCCTCCCTTTCTGTGTGTTCTGCTCATCCTCCTTTCAGATCATAAAAGTCTCTGTTCACTGTGGAGTAAGAGGGGATTCCCTTCCCAAGTCCTCTTCAGAAGTCTTTCCCAGGAGTTTTCTCAGTTCCATTTTCTTCATGTCCACACTCCTAGCCCAACCATGGAAAAGTGGCTGAAGGAGACCAGTTGCTCCTCAGTAGTGTACCCCAAATAGTGACATTAAGACTCCGTGTCCAGTTAGGTGAAACACTGTCACTCATAACTCAAGATCCTTGGCTTCATCTAGAGTTCTCAAGTTCTTTCTCTTGGCATGGTCTGTACTCAAGACAGAGTTCAAGCAGTTTGACATGGAGCTTCTATACTGCTTTTGTCTCTTAAGAAAATTCAAACGTTGAACATAATCTTGCCAGCTATGGGGAGGATCAGGAGGAGTGAAATGAATGGGCGGATGGATGGATAGATAGATGGTTGGGCGGATGGATGGATGGATGGATGGATGGACGGATGGATGGATGATAGATGAACAACATAGAGTGGCAGGTATATGAATAGCTAGATGTTTGTATTGGCATGTGGGTGATTAAATGGATGGGTATATCTAGTTGGATTGATTGGTAGATATATGGATGGCTACATGCTTGTGTGTGTGTGTGTGTGTGTGTGTGTGTGTGTGTGGGTGTGTGTTGGCAATGGTTATTAGAGAAGGATTTAAGGCAAGAAAACAGTATCAGTGAGTTAGTGTTCTAAAAACATAATTACCTTCCCTAAGGACTGCTAGCAGTCTGGGCCTCTCTTCATCATCCCTTCCATTCATCCTCTGATGAGTCCTGTGATTGTCAGAAACTAAGGAGTGACAAGACAATGACAAACTCAGACAGTGATGGAGCAGAGACTTCTAAGCACTCTCTTTGAGTTCTGGCACCCAGCACACAGGTGAGGTACTCCACCTCATCTGAGATGCTCGCACCCACCCACCCAGAGCCTTGCTCTGTCTGTTTTCTTTCTCCTCACCCCTATTACTTTCTTCTCATCTTTGGTTCCCAGTGCTCTTCTCCTATGGCATAAAACATTGTGGAATGACACAGAGTTTGTCCTTCTAAATTTGCAAGCTTGTAGAGATAAATGACATGATTTGCAGAAACTTTTTAAGTAACCATTCAATGTGAAAATGAGATTTTATGAAGATATAACTGGCCTTCTCAAGGCTTGAGTGGGTGCTAAACCTCAGCTCTTGGCTGCTATTTCTCTGGGGAGCAGGTAACATGAATTAGACATGAACAGGGAGAAAGGAAAGAAAGCCATTAGGGATTTCAGTTATTAACCAAGCTGCATCTCAGTTATACATCCAGGTGCACACTGGACTCTGTTGTTTCTGTGTGGCCTTCTAACCCTTCTGGTACCCTGGAAGGTTAGAGACAGACAGGCAGTGGGAATGTTTATATCATGGTTTATATCTATACTTCAAAATGATCAGAGGAGAGTGAAAGCCAACTACGACTTAAAGTAAAGGCAGAAGATGTTTATAAGTGACACGATTATGACAAGAAAGCCAAGAGGCTTCTATAAGGGTAAGGAAGGCTTAGAGAGACAGGAATGGAGGAGGGAGGGGAGGGAGGGAGAAGGGGGAAGGGGCTTCTGTAAGGGAAAGAAAAGCTTAGAGAGGCAGGAATGAAGGAGGGAGGGGAGGGAGGGGGAAGGGAGAGAGAGAAGGAAGAAGGGGAGGAGAGGGGAGGGAGAGAGAGAATGAGGGAGGGAAGGAGAGGGAAGGGAGAAAGGGAGGGAGGAAGGGAAAGGGAAGGAAGAATGGAGAGGAAGGGAAAAGGAGGGAGGGAGAGGGAAGAGAGGGGGAGGGAAGAGAGGGAGGGAGGGAGGAAGGAGAAGGGAAGGGAGGAACAGGGGAGGGGGGAAGGGAATGGGGACGGAAGAGGGAAAGCTACTATCTTTCAAGGATTCAAGAAAAAGAAGAAATAGAGGGATGGAGAGAGAAATAAAGAGACTCTGCTTGAACTGAGTCAGGGAAGTCCTTCTGGTTACAGAGAAGCACAGCCCTGAAGAGGAAGCAGTGTTACCCCAGGCAGGATGAGTGAGGAGAAACTGAAAAACTGCTTTCTGCCAGCAACACAGGAAGTGGTTTGGCTGCCAGTGACCCTTGGGTGGCAAGTAAGGAGTGAAACACCAGCTCTCGGCCCTCAAAGCTTCATTTCAAGATGGCCAAGCAATAGAACAGAACCACACCCAAGTCCTGCAGAAACAGTCTTTACAAGAACTGATGAGCTGTACCTTCTACAAGGGAGAGTCCTCTAGAGGTAGGGGAACCAGCCCAAAAGCTGAAGCTACAGGGAACCAGTGGGAACAACAGAGGCTGTTCTCTACCCAGGACCTGCGGCTTCATGTTCATGCAACATGCCAGCAACTTGGTTCTAAAGGCCCACCCTATTCTCACACTCCAGGCTAACACAAGCTGCCCTGGAGTGTCTGGGCCCAACCTGGGCTCCCCTTATAATTTCTCTACTCTTCAAAGAAGGAAACTGAAGTAGGACTCTACTGAATGATACATTTTGCATTTTTACCATTGCAAATGTCTGCAAGCATCAGAGAGAGTTGGCTCCTGTCTAAGGAAACTCATCCTTCATACTGTGTTTTATAGCATGAAAATTAGGTCCTAACTGAGCAGTTATCTCTGTGTTACTTGGCCTATGTGTAAGCTCTCGACTACATGGGCCATATGTGTTTCCTACATCCCCCCTGTGCTTGGCATGACATAGTCTCTCATTAAATTATATGTCAACTATCAATGAAAAAAATGAATGAATGGGTGGATGAATAAATGAATGAAATTGTCTTTCATTCCCTGTAGCAGGTGAGAGCTATAGTTACCATTTAGGAAGAAGTGTTTTAGAGTCTCCTTTAAGTCGGGGTAGGCCTTCAGATGCGTTTTGCTGAATATCACTTTCAGAAGATCCCGGCTAAACTTCTTCTGTATGTCAGTGAGGATGTCATACACCACTCTGTCCACTGGGACCAGGTTCTTACATGTTTCTTGACATTCCTTAAAATATTGAATGCAAAATTATGTCATGATGGATGAATGGGTTAGATGAGACTTAGATTGGGTCAAGCACCATTTCTTTTCTTGTAAAATGCCTGAGTTTTGCAAATACTGAGGTGACATCTTACATATCCTCTGTACTAACAGATCCCTGCTCATCAGGAAGCAACTCTGATGCTAACAAACAGTAGACAGGGAAGAGAAGGTTTGAAGAATAATCAAATGTAAGAGCCAGGCCCTAACAGAACATGAGTGGCAGTCTTGGGGACCAGACAATTAACTCTCTGAAGTCTGAGCTGGCCTGAAGGACTTGAGGCAACAAAGTGAGCATCCTAGCCACAGAACAAAGAGAACACATAAAGAAAAGAAGGTCTTTGTTATCACCAGGGGATCTCATCACAGACCTTTACTACATGCTAGGGCTTCAGAGGTGCCTGAATAACCAGGAACAGCTTGAAAAGAGAGAAGTAAACAGGTCTTCCTAAGTTCTATCTTCACATGACCGAACTGCCTGTGACTTTCAAAACCCTCAGGCTCTGGGATTTGGAATAAGTAGGCTTTGTAAGGCAGCGCTGCTTAGATGTGTTGTCTACTTACATCCTAGTTTCTGTCTTTATACTGCTCAAGTGACCCTGGGATGCTCTGCACTTTGGAGCATTCAGGCTTGCTATCCATCGCTGCCTCCATGGACCTCAGCCTCAATTACTACAGAGGCAGATGTAAATGATTCCTGTGATGTCTGCCTCTCTGGTTACCTTCTGACTTACAAAAGTGAAGTCTCCTCCTCCTTGGAGGTGCTTCAGTCTGTTGGCTGCATCCAGAGGTACAGCATGATACAGCACAAGGCAGGTTTGCTGTCAAGACTGAGTTCATTCTCCAAACTCACCTGAAACTTCTGCTCTGAGATGAAGTCTCGGTCTCGAAGGCTCATGAGGAAAGGAAATGGCTTGGTGATGGCACTTGCTATCTCCACCTTGTTTTCTTTGAAGTGCTTGAACATGAGCTGATAGTCATCTGATTCTTCTTCATTCTGGTCCTCTAGGGTTGTCCTAAGAGATAGATTCCATGCAGAAGTAGATAGTGGTTTACAAGATGCCACCAATGGCTGGATAATTTCTGACATGAAGAATGGTCCTCTAATGTAAAGTTTAAAAATGTAAATATCTAATATAGTGATATACATTGTGATGCTTTGGGTTTGGTTTGTTTGGGACAGGGTATCATCTGTAAGTCTGGCTTGCCTTGAAGTTACTATGTAGAAAAGGCTATCCTCACAGGGAGATTTCACCTGCCTCTGTCTCCTGAGTGCTCAGATTCAAATCATGTTCCATCATGCTCAACACTGTGATTAGTTTTAATTGTCAACCTGTCACAATCTATAATCATCTTGGATTGTATGATTCTTAATAAAGGATTGTCTAGATTAGGGTGGTCTATGGGTATTTCTATCCAGGGTTGTTCTCATTATGCTAGTTGATATGGAAAGATCCAGTCCACTGTGGACAGCACCAATCCCTAGGTAGGGCATCCTGGGCTGCATTAAGTGTAGGGAGCAAGGTGAGCACTGACAGGCACACTTGCATTCATTGCTCTCTGCTCTTGACTGTGGACATAACCAACTGCTTCAAGTTCCTGCCTAGACTTTCCTGCAATGATGGCCTGTAACCTAGACCTGTGAGCTAATAAGTTCTTTCTCCCCTAAGTTGCTTTGTGTCAGGGTATGTTATCACAGCAACAGAAATGAAACTAGAACACAATCTATAGACCTCTGGGTAAATGAAAATGACATTAAAAAAAAAAAAAGCAGACACTTTTCTTCTAGTTCATTTGTAAAGGCACAGCAGTTGACCCAGGACTGAAACACATGTGGCTCATGTGTGGCTCATCTATGGTTCCATATGCTTTCTTCTCTCCTCCTGGTTCCCCATCTTGTGCAGTGATGGGGTCTCTCTGGCAGCTTAGAACCAGTACTTATTAACCACGCTGTCCTTTGATATACTGTCTGACATCTCAGGTGGCCAGTTCTCTCTGCCCAGAGACGGTGTTTAGGGAGAGGATCCTCTGGGAAAGAAAAGCCACAGAAGCCCAATGAGACACGGGAGTGTTTTTTTTGTTTGTTTGTTTTGTTTTCATGTAATTGATTCCATTCTGGGTGGCAAACAGAAACAAATTATGGTGTATAGTTCAATGACAGAAGTGAGAAATCATCTGGGCATGGTCCAATGCCTGTAGTCACAGCATCCTACCTTCATGGCCAACACAGCGATTTCCTCTTTTTAAATTTACCTAGTGTTAGTTCTGTGATAGTATCTGCATACATAGAGGTCCAAAGACAACTTTGAGAAGTTGGTTCTCTCTTCTCACTCTGGTATGGGTTCTGGGCATCAAACTCAGGTCCTGGTGCCTAGTCAAGACCTTTATCTACTGAGGCATCTTGTTGGCCCTTACCTAGTGACTTCAAGGCTTGCCTGAGCTATACAGCAAAACCTTGTCTCAAATAATGAAGAAAGAAATCAATTTCTAATACAAAAGGGGGGAAGGAGGGCTGGTGAGAAGGTTCAGTAGACAAATGTCCTTGCCCTATAGTTTAATGGCCTGAGTTCAATCCTGGGACCCACAGTGTAGGAGAGAACCAACTTCTGCAAGAGGGGGAGGGGAAGAGCAAAAATATAGTACATAAGTCTGAAGATGCCATGCTGAGACCCATCATTTCGTTTGCTACCCTAAATAATTAATTAACAAGAAAAATAAATCAAGTAAATTAGGGCACATGTTTGCCTTTTGTTTTATATATATATATATATATATATATATAATTTCATACATGAATACTCTATACCATTTCTCTTGCTCTCTTTTCTTCTCAATTCTCTCATGCCTTCCTTTCCCACTTTCTCTCAAACCATCTTTAATTATTGCTTTATATACATACATTTTTATATGCACACGCATATTCACATACATGCATGCATACACACACACACACACACACACAACCTGCGTTCCCATGCATATGTGTTTACGGCTGACCACTAGACATTGGATAACCTAACAGAGGGTTCATTCTTAGAGAACACTGGTTGATTTTCTTAACAGCCATTAATTACCTATAGCTCTTCATCTAGGGGTAGAACCTAGTGAGATTTTTTCCATCCACATCAGCACATCCCCTGGTGCTGCCATTGAAGGTACATCTTTTTTTTAAGCACTTAAAATGCCAATATCTACATGCTAAATAATTGAGAATGCTGCCTCTCGGGGTATAGCCTGAGGACCCTGACACTGCTCAAGAATCTTTCAAGACCCTTTCAGATGCCAACTAAAACTATTCTCAGAACAATCCTGAAATACCATTTGCCTTTTTTTCTCTTTCCTCTGCCCAAAAGTGTTCAGTGGGATTTGCAGATGCCCATAGGCTGTGGCATCGCAGCAGACTGAACACAGATGTAAACAGGGCAGTCTGTGACTTTGACCAAGCAGGAGAGTAAGGACATTTGTGAGAAGGTAAAGCAAGACTGTATTTTCCTCTTTAATTTTATTTCAGAAAATATTGTAATTTTCCATGAGGACGTATCACTTGTGATAGTGATGAATTCGTTGCTATTACTTTTAATGGTTAAATATTCTAAATGTCTGAAGCTTTAATTTAAAATTAATGGTAAACTTAACACCAAAAGATAGCTTTGGGGGTTCTCCATAATTTTTAAGAAAAGGGGGTGTGGTTATGCACATCTTTAATCCCAGCACTTCGGAGGCAGAGGCAGGAGGATCTCCATGAATTCAAGACCAGCCTGGTCTATCTGGTCTATAGAGTGAGTTCCAGGCTAGTCAAGTCAGGGCTACACAACAAACAAACACAAAGAATATCAAAGTTATCTGATACCAAAAAAAACTTGAGAGGTTCTTTTAAAAAGAACCTAAAATTTATATGTAATAATATAGCAAAACTATACAATAATTTTTATCTTAAACTTAAGGAGACTGTCTATGCATATGTGTATGTTCATGTGTATGTGCCTGGAATATGTCTGGGCAAGGATTCCAGTTGCTCTTCACCTTATTTTTTGAGATGGGGTCTCTCACTGAACCCAAATATCATTAATACAGCCAGATTAGCTGGCCAGTCACCTCCAGGGATCCAACCTTTTCCATTCTCCTAATTCGGGAGTTAAAAACCACACACCACTACATCCAGGTTTCATGTGGGTTCTAGGGAGCTGAACTGAGCTCTCCATAAAACCTGAGTTGGAACTAAATTATCTCACAGAAGGTAAATTCAAATTCTGCAGTTTCACATTTGATGCTCTGACCCAACTAGAAAATGCAGCAAATTAATCAGAAATACAAAAGTGCCAAAGTGTCAAAGCTAAACTACAAATGCCACAAAATAACAAGCAGTGAACGCGCTCACATGTACATGCGCAATTGAAGGACACAGGCACGTACACACACACTCCAACACACACACTGTTTAGGAAAAAAAACAGACATAAGATATGAAAGTATCTCCAAAAATCATTGTCAAGAGGATCCCCAGAATCGATCCTCAGTACTGCAAAAAAGAAAACAAAATGAAACAAAAATAATAATAATTGATAAAGGAATTCAAGGAAAAAAGAATCATAAAATGTTTTACTAAAACCAAAAAGGCATAAAAAGAAAGAAAAGCCAAAAGAAAAAGAGTAAAATAAAAATATTTACAGACATGGTAGGTGTTTCTCTGTGTCCATAATCAGTCGAAATGTGAATAATTTAATAATAGCAGAATTAGAAACAGAGTACATTTAAAAATTGCAACTAATGTAAATGAAAGAGGGTCTGGGGGGATGGCTCAGCTGATACAGGCCCTATCACCAACTCCGCAGACACGAGCTTGCTCCCTAAGACCTACATGGTAGAAGGAGAGAACCAATTCCCAAAAGTTGTCTTCTGACCTCAACAGACACACTGCGGCACATGTGCACATACAATAAATGAATATAATTTAAAAAACAAACCTATGGGGGAAGACAGGCAAAAATGTGACCCTTGCTCCTACACTAAAAAGCACTGAAGTTTTAAAAAAAATCATATCTGAGACACAGCAAGGCAGTGGCAGGGAGAAACAGATAGCTTTGGGTATGTCAGAAGGTAAGAGAGGCGTAAATGAACAATCCTATGAGGAGCACGTTCATTCCAATGGAAACAAAGATTCAATGAAATTAAAGTAGAAATCCATAAAATTAAAAGAAGCGATCATTATGCTCACATCAAAACTACTCCTCTGAAAAGATCAATAAGTTATTAAATCTCTAGTCAGGCTGACGAAGGAAAGAGAGACACACGCTATGAATTCCACAGACAGTGACAGGATAGCAAAGACTAATCCAGCCATCCCTACACCCGTCAGACTGACAACCACAACAAAAATGCCTTCAAAGACAGAAACTGCAAACACGCTCTGAGAGACAGATCACCTCAACCGGCTTCTACAGAAGACATTGAGCCAGTGATAAACCACCCAACTCACTCCCAAAAGACACAGCACACTGTTGGTATCACAGTGGACATGACCAAATGATACTTTCTTAGGACGTCTGCAGGACCAGAAGTAGCCCTGACGGAGTCACTGTTGGGGACTTCACACACATTTGTCTCATTCTTTCTATTTTTATTTTGAATTATGTATGTATGTGTCTGTCTCAGTGTGTTTCCTGCATGTAAGTGCAGCGCCCGTGGAAGGCAGAAGAGGGTGTCTGCTCTGGAGTTGGCATTAGAAGCAGTTGGAAACCCTAGGATAGGTGCTGGGGACCCAACCCATGCCCACTACTAAAGCAGTATGTGTACTTAAACCTGGACCACCTCTCCTATCGTGTGTGTGTGTGTGTGTGTGTGTGTGTGTGTGTGTGTATGTGTGTGTGTGTGTGAGAGAGAGAGAGAGAGAAAGACAGAGAGAGAGAGACAGAGAGAGAGACAGAGAGACAGAGAGAGACAGAGAGTTAATTTGCATCCATTTCGAATCAGCTATGTAACCAGCAGGAATAGAAAGGGTTAAAAGCAGCACCCACTCCCCACCTGCTCAGCTTTCACTTCCTCCATCTGAGCAAGGAAACTCCGGGACCTGTCCTAAGTAGGGCATAGGACTATGTGTGGGCTCAGGGCAGAGCTGTCCTCAACCACAAGACTGGGGAGATTGGCAACGGACAGGATCAGGTTTGAACTTAGTCGTAATGATCATTCTTGGACAGAGCTGTCCTTTAGAGTGAGGGTTAGAAAGAGATGAGAGGTCAGAGGTCACCATGAACCAGCCACTCCTACAGGAGCTGCCACAAGTCCACACAGCACCAGACAAGCTATGGGACAGGAGCAAGGAAATGAAGTTGGGTGAGTCGGGGTGACCATAGGACTCTCTGACAGCTAGCCTATTGCAGTGGAGGTTGCTTTGCCCAGTTCTTCATTTCCTTATGAGCTCACTGTCTCAAATATCAGTGGGCCTTGGACCCAGCCTGGGCGACCTTAGTAACACATTTAAACACAGACAAAGGACAAGAGAATGGGACTTACCTGCTGCTGAGTCCACTGTCTTCTCCTGCCATCCCTATACAGACCCCAAGGGACCCTGAACTTGGTTCAGGGCAGACCGAACCCCCTCTGCGTCTCTGGGAAGCCCAGAGAGAACTCCTTCAGGGCCCTCCAAAGAGGAGAAAAAGGAAAGTGAAATTGCCCAGCTATGACATCACTACACTAACACACTGCCCCCTCCCCAGACTCTGCCCCAGAGGGGAGGAGCAAAGACAGTCCAAGTCCACAGAAACCTGGGACCCCTGCTGCCCTCCCAGGAAAGAAGGTGGGTCTGTTTCAGCTAAGGGCTCAGAGCTGTCTGAAGCCAGCTGTCTGCTTAGGATAGGAAGGAAGTGGCTCCTCAGCCCTAAGCGGGGGTGGTGCCTGGAAGGACCAGGAAGAGTGAGGTTGTCTGCAGTCTCTCAGACCTGTGGCTGTCCTGGCACCCTAGTGAGTCAGAACCAGAGGAGCTGGGACCTGATATTTGAGCAGCAGAGTAGGAAAAGTCAGAAGGTGTGGCTTCCTAACAAGTTTGGAGCTTCTGAAGGCAGCTAAAGTAAGAGCCCGCCCCCAACCCCGCCCACACACCTCCACCAACCAAAGGCAAGTGCAGAGAATCCAGGAAGAGCAACTTGTATAGGTGGGACGTTGACAACGAGGCCACACGGGGCTTCCAACAATTTCACCATGGTCTTGAGAACAAGAATTCGTGGAATTCGGAAGTGGGTCCCAACCGAGGCTACAGCCAGTCAGGGACAGTACAGTTTTGAAGGATGGGTGCCTTACATTTATTCTGTACAACTTTTGCACTTATCCCTAACCCTCATTCTCATTCTGTAAGTTAGAAAACTAGCTTGAAGCCAAGAAACAGGAGCAAATAAAACAAAAACAACAAACAGAAGCCCGGAAATACAGGCAAAACAGAGTCAGAGACAAGGTGGCTGGGGGCAAGGGCCTGTGCAGGGCTCCAAGCTCAGACCTCTGCTAAAGAGGAACAAATTACTGACCTGCAGCAACAGGTCCCAAGAGTAAAACAGGGACGCAAATGAAGCCACACACCAAATGTCTTCATTTATATGACATTTCCGCACCGGCCAAACTTAGCTGTGAAACTGCCAATCTATGGTTCCCTGGGGCTGGAATCTGAGAGAGGGTTTTCTGCCAAGAACAGGGGGATTTTAAGGGGGTCAGAGGACTTGGCCTGTGTGATCACTGTGGCATGATTATATTTGGTAAAGTTCACCAAAACCTTCACTTTAGATGAATACATTTTACATATCTATAAAAGCATGCTAAAATGTATAATTCTAATAAGCTTTCACATGATGTGAATTACCAGGCGAGGTTTTACCATCATTACCATATTCTTAGTACGTGCAGCTTCGAATAAAATCTTTGCCCTTATTCATATCTGTCTAATGTAATAATTTTTCTTGCTTTAAAGGTTTCTTGGGGGTGGGGTGATTTTCTAGCACATAAATGAGCATGCTTGTGATTCTTGTGCAGGTGCATACACACATAAAAACACACACTGTATTAACCGGATTTGCCTTCTTTCCTTCCTCTGCCAGTTCCTATCCCTGGAACACTCTGGGCCAAGACTACTGCTCTGACTTGGCTGCAAATTCTATTGTTGGTGTCTCCATAGGAAGTACAGAGAAGCCCTGTGCTGTGTGGGCTAGCCTTGGTTCAAATCTAAAGCCCCAGAGCCCTCATGGGTGTCCTAGGGTAGGGGCTTTCTGATGCATCAAATACACTTGGGAAATATTAGACAGAGTTACACAGAACTCTTCTCAGTTGAAGACTTCTCAGAGACCCTAGCTCAGGCTCATTAGAGAGTCATTTGGTTGCCTTTTGTTTTATTTCAATTTTCTCACATAGTGATCCTGACAAACTCTAAACATTTCAAAGATGCCAGCTCTGGTTATTGTTGTTGTTCTTAATTTAATGGTTTCTAGCAAATTTATTCAGGGTAACCTTCAACCCAATCCAGTTTGAGAACATTTCATTCCTCCAAAAAGGTTACAATGAGGCCACTAGGGGTATAAAGCCCCAGTTTGGGAAGGGGACAGTGGACACCCACTTCCCATGTTCTCCAGCGCTGGTCCTTAACCTCCCTGCCTGTCACTCTACTCCAGGCAGCTCTGGATTCAGCTGTACCGCTGAAACCCATAACGCTAACCATGCTGGGGAGCCTCACAAGGCAGGGGATAGGGTGGAGGGTGGAGGGTGGAGGGTGGAGGGCAGGCGGGATTGTAGCGTCCTGCTTCCTGCTCTGTGTGCTGAGATCACTTTCGTTTTTCTTTTCTTGAAGCCTGATTCCTCGCGGTGCTTCCAGGGCAGCAGAACTTCGGGTCCAGACTGAGCTGGTTGGCTTTCCCAGGAAGGATCCAGGAACCCCGTAAATAATTCTGGCAGTGACCTGGGAGAGCCCGCGAGACCAGTGGCAGCCCAGGATCCAGGTGCGTTCTGCTCTTGGGCTCTGCAGCTCGATTCCTAATTCTTGGGGTCAGCTTTTATCTGCTGTACCCTAGAATCCCCAGGCTCTCTCTTTACTAAGGAATCTTTTCCAGAGGCTTGAGCATGGCTCTAACGCTGGCTCCGATCCTGGAGGGAGGGAGGGGAAAGGAGGGCTGTGAGAGCTGATACACACAACTCTTTTTCTGAAAGCGGCTTTGAGACTAGTGTCCAGTGCATGTTCCCGAGGTTGGACTTTGCATATGCCCAGAGTGGGCAGTACCATCATCATCTTCCATCACTTGCCTAATTATGAAGCTATTGGGAAAGAGAAAGTAAGGCGTCCTCACTTCTCCCTGGCATGTTATGGATTGTTTTTTTTGTTGTTGTTGTTGTTTTTTTTTTTTGTTTTTTTTTTTTGGTATGTTTGCTTTGGTTTGGTTTTAGTCCGTTGTCATTTCACTGAAATACATTACTGTGCATGAAAACTCAAGGGAAATGTAATTTTTACAGCTGGTGACCCTGGTTCCAAATGAGCCACAGAACACTTGAAATGCTTTTCATTTCTACTTTATCAGGGACTGTGGTTATTGTTTTGTCTCCTGGTCACTCTGATATGACTATGCACTGTCAAGTCCTTCCCACTTGTCTTACTTTGCCCAGCTTAATTACGCATTCATTGTATATGATGCTCATTTTATTGATTGTTCATGTTTGGGGCTTTGTCTTTCCTAATGGGTGTTTGTCTTTTCCTAATTTATTTGTAAGGCCCCTTCACATAATAAAAACCTGAATGCAGGCAGCTGAGAAACAGGGTCTTTTTTCCCCCTCTTCAGGACAGGGTTTCGCTGTGTAGCCCTGAGTGTCCTGGAACTTACTTACTATATATACCAGGCTGTCCTCAAACTGGCAGCGATCTGCCTGCCTTTGCCTCCAGTGCTGGCATTAAAGGCTTGCACCATTTCCTCAGGCTTGAGATACAATATCTTGCACAGTGAAAAACAAAATATCAGAGTCAGACACACTCTACTGTAGATTGGTATCCTTGGGCTAGGTACTTAACCTCTGTTGGTCTGACTTCCATCTTCAGAAACTGTGGCAGGTGACAAATGACGAAGATGTCACAGTGTAGGTCTGAGTGCTGCTCTATAGCAAGTCATCCTAAGCAGAGAGAGCCCAGAGCACATGTTCATGCTGCCTCCCCTCCCCCACACCTTCTCTCCCACCTGTCCTCTGTCTGCCAGGATTTCCTCAGGACTGGATGGTCCGTGGTGCATCTCCCTGTTCTACAGTGCTGCTGTGAAATCGGCTTCTTTTTGTTTGTCTGTTTTTTCTTCAAGTTTTTCTTGCTAAGTTTAAGGGATTTAGAAAGAAGAAGAAAAGGACAAGAGTGTTTAATTTGACGCTGGGATTAATTTCCTGGAAATACCTTAATCTATTTATAAAAAGAAGAAAGGGGGACCCTTGTCTTCTTTGTGTTTAAGACTAACAAACAAATAAACAAACAAACAGACAGAACTTTACTGTTAGGTGGGATGTAGCTCAGCGATAGGGCACTTGCCTAAGATGCTGGGGTCCTGGGCTCCATCCCCACTACTGCCAATCAACAACAAAAGCATCCAGTTTGTTACCAGGAAATTCTCTTCCTGTCATAACTGACTGGTTATCTTCACATGGTCTGGAAACACTCGATTTTTATAAACATCCCAAAAGAAGACACAGGTCTGTCCTGAAGAATGAAACGGGGGGGGGGGGGGCATAAAACCAAGCGGCGACTTTGACCAATCCTATTTTCCATATCCTTCCTGATTTTATTTATGTGCTGTCTGCTTGCGTCAAAATGTTGTGAATGATTTTTCAGTGTCTAAATATTACCAGGTTTCTAGCTCTCGTGAGCATTGGCACTAGATAGGCTCTGCTTCATTGCAGGTGATCCAGCTCATATATACTCAAATATATGTATGTATAAGTGTGTGTGTGTGTGTATACATATATATATATATGTATGTGTATACATACACACACACACACACACACACTCAGCTGTGGCCAAGCACTTTCTCAACTGTAAAGCAGCAACTAGAAAGTCAAGAATTGATTAATACTCAGCCCCATCCAGATTGCATAATCTAGCATGAGGGTTACTTACCCCACCTCTGTCTGCATTAGGGTTCTCCACAGTTAGGTAATCACTTACCCCACCTCTGTCTGCATTAGGGTTCTCCACAGTTAGGTAGTTGTGATGACAGGTGACCACTCTGCAATGCTTTCTGAACTTCAATAAGTTACTACCTATGAAATCCTTGGAACAACGACTAGACATAGGAGGTACTCAGTGAGTAAGAGATGTTTCAAAAACCCACTTTATGTTTTAAAATCCCTTTCGGGATGGTTGTATGCTATTGTCTGTCCCTGTCAGCCTCTGTGGTTGTTGGGCACTTGTTTATTTCCCCTCCCAATGGATCTTTTAGCAAGACTTTGCTCTGTATACTGCTAAGGGATGCTTGAAGACTAGGAGAATCCACTTTATGCAGAGAGCCACTCCCCATGCTCCTGAGAGCTTTTGTCTCTGTCTTCTCAGCCTGCCTCTTTTTATAGGATGCTCACTCTGACCAAGGCCTTGGAAAAGGCTCTTCTCCAGCATTTCATATACACGAAGCTGGACATCGCCTATGCCATCAACAAGCCATTCCCCTTCTTCGAAGCACTCCGGGACAATTCCTTCATCACTGAGAGAATGTACAAGGTGAGACTTCTGGACCCTCCACAAAGCAGCCCAGTCTTCATAATGTTCATTCCAATATTGAGATATCTGACCACAACCCACCAGGGTTTCTAGAACATGGAAGGCTCAACTAGACCGTGATCATTATTGCAGGAAGGGGTGGTGGGGAGAAAGAGTACCTTGAGGCTGTATTAGTGTCAGGGTAAATTGTAGGTGCTATAAGTTTAGAGATGGGTCTCTGTCTTGCCTCTGTTTAGCTTCTGGTGGCTGCTGGAAAGCTCTTAGAGTTTTCAGACTAATAGTCTGCTGCAATCTCTTTCCTTCTCTGTGTCATCTTCTCTT
Source organism: Rhynchomys soricoides (assembly GCA_019843965.1). Taxonomy (NCBI): domain Eukaryota; kingdom Metazoa; phylum Chordata; class Mammalia; order Rodentia; family Muridae; genus Rhynchomys; species Rhynchomys soricoides. The sequence goes on along the minus strand of JADRCH010000006.1, from coordinate 30,531,760 downwards.
TTGTCTTCTCTTCTTTCTTCCTTTGATAAGAACACTTGCCTTTAGGCATTGCTCTAATCCAGCATAGTCTGTCTCAGCATCCTCAATTGCAGCTGCAAAGACCTTTTGTGCAAATAACCTCACAGTCACAGGCTCCAAATGCTGTATGTTGTTTGGCACCAAGATGCTGCTAAGCCATCACAGGCATTGTCCCACTGTATAAGAACATGCAGAGCCCAGGTCATTTTAAAATAAAACACCGCATTACATTTGTTATGATGTGTCTGTGTGAGAATGAGTGTGTTCGCACATCTACCAGGGCATGAGTGTGAAGGTCTGAGGAGAACATGTGAGACTTGATTTTCTCTTTCGGCCTTGTAGGCCTCAGAGTTTGAACTCAGGTTAGTTGTCAAACTTGACAGCAAGTGCCTTTACCTGATGCACCATCTTGCGGGCTCCCTAGTTCATTCTGACAGAAGATAGGCATTGGAAGAATGACTGTGTGTACAAACGTAGTGCTTGGTATACTGTTTGGGCGGGGTTTTGTTGTTTGTTTTTCAGTTTTAGTTCTAGTTTTGGTTTTTTATTTTATTATTTATGTATTTATTGGATTTTTGAATTCCAGGTTCAGGAAATGTAAAATGTAACATTTACATTAACTTTTACAATTACATGTAATTGTCATCTCAGAGGCTTTCAGCTGAATAAACTCGCTCTTTCTAGTTCTTTCTGAGCTCTGGCTGGCTGGTTCTACTTAGCTTTTCTGGCTCAAACTCCTCTCCAAACTGACTGACTCAATCTGGCTTCTCTCAGCTTCTCGATGAATTTTTCTGCTTGGCCCCAGAATAACTCTGGCAATTTGTTCTAATCTTCTGGCTTCTTATTCTCTGGCTTCAATGGCCTCTGCTGACCTATACTGAACTGTATGAACTCACAAATGAACTCAGCCCCACTACACTGTACTCACTACACTGACTCCCAACTCACTGACTCATCTCCACTGCACTGCACTCACTGCACTAACTCCCAACTCACTGTCTCACCTCCACTGCACTGCACTCACCCCACTGCACTGCACTCACCCCACTGCACTGCACTCACTGTATTGACTGAACTCAGAGACCTGCATGACTCTGTCTCCTGAGTGCCGGGATTAAAGGCAAGCACTGCCAAGCCAGGACCTAAGCTTTTCTTTACAAGCAACTTGCTCTGTACCAAGCTGACCTTGACCTCAGAGATCTACTTGCTTCTGTCTCCTGAGATTAAAGCTGTGTCTGTATTCCAGCCAGATCACACAGTCTAAGAAGGATGTGACGATCACTTGTCAGAGCCGCCATGTTACTGGATTAGAATTCCTCTACAGAGAAAATTGTAGCAGCCTTTTCCAAGCCTGACACAGCTCCAGCTCCTTCATCAGATCACAGCCCAGAATGCAATGCCCACTGAGGGCACTCGCTCTCTGAGACTCATGTTTTCTTTACAAGCTGTGCTTCCCACTATGACACTGTTCGAAGTTGCAATTGGCTATTTACTGACTTTCCTTCAGGGATGGATGTCCTCCTCCTCTCCTGGGCAGCACTCATACCTGGACAGGGTCTCACCTGGGCAGCACCCCTACTTGGGCAGTGCCCCACCTGGACAGCAACACCACCTGGACAGGGCTCCACCTGGGGAGGGTACCACCTGTCCCATCACCTGGTCCATCTGGTGGCGGGCATGCAAGGACTAGCTAACCAGGCCTAGGAGACACTAGAAGAATTTTGCAGTCAGTTCTCTTTTCTGTCTTCTGTCCTGAAGATTTAACTATACGTTTTATACTAAAATTTCTCTTAAATTAAAAAAAAAAAAAAAGAAAAGATTTCTTAAATTTGGAGGGTTGTTTTGTTTTGTTTGAGACAAGATTTCTCTGCACAGCCCTGGCTGTCCTAAAACTCACTTTGTAGACCAGGATGTCCTCAAATAGAAAACATTATCGATCTGACTTCCTGTCTCCTGAATGCCGGAATTAAAGGCACATGTCACCAAGCCTGGCTTTTATATTTTTTTTAGGTACTATAATTTACTTATTTGGGAGTGAGGTGCTCATGTTCCATGGTATGCAGGTAGAGGCCGAAGGGCAGCTTGTAGAATCTGTGCTCTCCTTCCTCCCTATGGATCCTAGGAATCAAACTCCTGTCGTCGGGCTTGATGCCAACACCTGCACCCACTTAGCCATCCTCAGCAGCCCAAAAGTAAACTTTCTTACAATATAGAAAACCACAAATGTAGAGCTCTCAGTTCAATGAATACTCATTCAAACTAACCCTCTGTTCCACTCTTTGAAGGAATCTCTGGAAGCCTGTCAAAATCTGGTCCCTCTATCCAAAGTGGTGCACAACCTTCTCACCAGTCTGGAGCAGACTTTCCACCCATCCATGCTGCTGACGTTGTTCAGTCAGGTCAACCTACAGGAATACCCCAGTCTGGTGGCAATTTTCAGAAGCTTCAGAAACGGTAATGTGGTTTCTCCAGTCCTTGTTATATGTCTGGCATTGCTACAGTAAAAGCCTGGGTTTGTTTCCGGTGTGGAGTATGCATTCCAATGCCTGCTTTTCCTATGTAAAGGTGTAGACCACACTTGCTCACAAAAGCTACTGTAGAGGTCATCCTGGCTGACTCTAACCTCAGTTTCCACAATTTGAATTTCTATAGGACACAGGTGTTTTTGTTACAACTATTCAATGAATTATAGTGAGGTGTAACTTGTTTGTTTGTGACAGAGTCTCCAGATATAGCCCAGGATGGCCTGAAATGTAATCATTCTGCCTCAGCTTTCTTTCCAAGTGCTGGTGTTACAGAAGTGGGCCATCACACACACCCATCTTGAAAATATGAAGTACTGGACCATCTCCAGGGAACACACAAGGCAACAGAACCCACACATTTTATATGATCATTTCACATGACCTTAAAACCACCTGTGACATCATTGTTAGTTGCTCCTGACAGCAAAGGAAGGAGAAGTTCAGAGGTAACTCCATAGTCACTTGTTTTAGACGAAGAACTGTGTTAGTCAGATTTCTTTATCTGTCATGAAATGCCTATGAACTTACAATGAGAAAAAATTAGGGGGCTCTGACCTGTCATGTAATTTGAGCCTGTAGCAAGACAGTGTATCACTGCAGGAATGTGTGACAAAGTAAAATTGTTCACTGTGTTCTGAAAATGGAGAAAGGAGAGACTTGGATCGCACAATCCCTTCTAGAGATGTTCCCAATGACCTAACACCTCCTCTTGGCCCCAGCTCTTCACATCATCCCCATCTCCCTGTAGTGTCACCTGGGAACCTAAGTTTGGAGGAGACATTCAGGCATATAGACTTCAGAACTGGATAAATAAAGGAACACAAAGAGGGGCGGCCACAGGGCTGGGGGTTGGACTGAGAGTAAGAGGACCAGGCAAGAAAACCACTTGAGATTGGAGAACACAGACCCAGCAGATAGTTAGTTTACCGGAGAATAGTGAAAGAAGACGTACCAGTCACACTTCACTATGACATTGGTGAGCTCGCTATAGGACAAGTCACCCTCTAAAGGCTCCTCCCCAGGGGAGAGAGGATTCCTTAAGATAAGAGAGCAGTTTAGGGACACCTTCACCTCTAAGCCTTGCTGCAGGGCCAGGAGAATCTGGACTTCAAGGATATGCTAAATTCATCTGAGCCCTGACAGGGCTTGAGGATCTCCCTGACTGTGCAGTTCTGTGGTTTTGTTCTGGACCTTTGTTGGTATCCATGACATTTCCTGTTCGTGGGTCAAGGTATCTTCTGAAATAAATGACAAAGAACAATCTTAATAGAAACCAGCTGCAATCTATTCAAGGGATCAGTGTGTGGCAAGCCAAGGGCCTGGTGTTGGGATGAAGAAGATTCTAGGGTGATCAGATAGAGGTGGCCAGATCATAGGGTGCAATGGAACTTCAGAAGTGAGCAGAAACCAGAAGATCACGGTCCCAATAGAACCTGGTAAGGAAGTTTTGTTTCATTTGATCCAGGGATATATGTTTGTTTGTTTGTTTGTTTGTTTAAGAAAATTATAAACACAAATATAAAATAATTATAAAAATACTAGAGACCTATGTTAAAATTATAGCTTTCACACAGTTGACTAAGTTCCATGAAATCAAAATTACAGAAAACTAAATCTGGATAAAAAATATCCATTTTTATGTGTTAAAACCCACTTTTTCTTAACTCTTTTCCATTTGTTTTATTTTGCAGTCATTTTTCAAAAGATTTTCTATATATTGGTCATATCCCCTCCCTCCCTCAACTTCTCTCAGATCTTCCCCCACTACCCACCCCACTTCATAGTATTTCTCTCTTTAAAACACCTAAATCTAACCAAACCAAACAAATAAGAAACACAAGTACACACAAATAAACAGACAAACAAACAAGAAACATGGAGTCCATTTGTGTTGGCCTGTACATGGGCCTACTCTGGAGCATGATTGATATATCCATTGGAGAAAACAGACTTTCCTTTTCCTGTCATATATTAATTGCAAATAGCTTCTTTGTTAAGAGGGGAACTTTATATATGGTGCGTCTTAGTCAGGGTTTCCATTCCTGCACAAACATCATGACCAAGATGCAAGTTGGGAAGGAAAGGGTTTATTGAGCTGACACTTCCATGCTGCTGTTCATCACCAAAGGAAGTCAGGACTGGAACTCAAGCAGGTCAGGAAGCAGGAGCTGATGCAGAGGCCCTGGAGGGATGTTCCTTACTGGCTTGCTTGCTTCTGGCTTGCTCAGCCTGCTTTCTTATAGAACCCAAGACTACCAGCCCACAGATGGTACCACCCACAAGGGGCCCTCCCCCCTTGATCACTAATTGAGAAAATGCCTTACAGCTGGATCTCATGGAGGCATTTTCTCAACTGAAGCTCCTTTCTCTGTGACAACTCCAGCTTGTGTCAAGTTGACACACAAAACCAGCCAGTACAGGTGCCAACAGAAGGTGTGGCCCAGATTAAAAGTGGATCTTCCTACCTCAAAAGATCTAGAGTTAGGGTAGGTTTTCCCACCTCAAATGACTTAATTAAGAAAAGTCTCTCACAGGAGTATGCAGCCACTTGAGTCTTTTAAATTCTAGATGTAGTCAAGTGGACAGTCGAGAAGAGCCATCACAGTGGGTATAGCAAAACATCATCAGGAGTCATTTTGTTGCTACATTCATTTAGATTAACTGTAGTAGGGTTTACTCTAGAGTCCACGACCTGTCTAGTCATGTGTTGGTGACCACATTAACAGTGTTGACTATTGGTCCCGTTTTATAAAACAGTCCTCACCTCCAATCAGAAGGTGATTGGTCACTCCCATAACTCCTGTACCAGCATCTCATCAGCAAGTACATCGAGTCAACAGGTCCCTATTGTAGCTCACAGCATTTCTAGCTGGGTGACATTGATGATAACGTGTTCACAGAAACTTCCAACACCGTGCATGCTAGTCAGAAGGGATGAAGCTTCTAATTGAGCAACAGCTTGATTACTACATGTCTGTTCCCCCCTCAGCAATAGGGTCTTACCAGGTTGTGGAAGGTAATCAATAGCATTGACCTGTAATGTTTAGGGGTAGGAGGAACCTCTGAGATTCCTTTGACTCCGAAAGGAATCTGGCCAATGACTCCAAAAGATGGACCGTATTCCATTCATGGTACTTGGTAGCATATGGTAACTTATCAGGACATTAGTTCCCTCATTATATGGTAACTCCATTTAAATTCCATTATATATGTATATATTTCGGGACCTTCTACAGTAGTAGGTTTCTATGTGGTCAGCCCATCTTTGGTGATGAATTGGGGACTAAATAGTACTGAGTGCCTGAATAAATAAAAGTCAGAAGGGGCCACAAATGGACACTTGTGGTGATGAACTTGTTCTGTGCACCTGGGGAAAAACAGTAACTCTCCCTCTGGTCCTATGGGGAAAGATGCACTAGGAAATCCTATCTGCCAGATAACTTCTGAATCTCCAGGGTCCTGACATGTACTCCTTTGCTACTTCTAGTTGGCTATGCCTATGAAGGAAGAAAGAGACCCACACCGACCCTACTTGAAGCCTCAGCCAACCCAGCAGAAGGGTGCTCCCTTCAGACACTGATGCCACCGCCCCCAACCCAGCCATTGCCACCAAGTCATCCATCTTCTGCACCAAGAGTCTGTGACTCCAGAGCAACCTCACTGCAGATCAATGAGATCCTGGATGAGCAGCCCAGCCCTTCTCCCCGAGCTGTGCCTGTCCCTGGCTGTATTCAAGAAGGAAAAACCACTCCAGGCAAGAAACAAATCCATCCTGTCTGTCCTACAACCTGTAACCCTACCTAGGAGGCTTGCTCCCTGTCAGTTAGAACCCCAAATTGCTGTCCTTTGTTGATCTGTTCCTTTCTATGCGTCCACCTACATACACAAGTGCTGCCAGTGGCCAAGGAGGCCCAGATCCCAGAGCATCTTCTTCCTACACCTGGACACTGCAGCTTCTGCCCTTGCCCTTGGTGCTTCACCTTCCTGAGCCTTTAGGCCAGTGGTTCTCAACCTTCCTGATGCTGCTACACTTTAATGCAGTTCCTTATGTTGTGGTGACCCCAACCACAAAATGATTTCCGTTGCTGCTTCATAGATGTAATTTGCTGCTGTTATGTATCATAATGCTAAATATTTTTGGAGACAGAAGTTTGCTAAGGGAGTCGAGACCCCACAGGTTGAGAACCACTGCTTAGGCCATTCACTCTTCTCCCTGTAACCTGTGGCTTTTCCCTTCTCCTTCAGCTGCCAGGAACAGTTTAACAGCTACAACTGATATGGTCAAAAGGAAGAGTTGCAAAAGATGCCCAGCCCTTCTGATAGCACTGTGCACTAACTGAGCTGTGGAGGGAGACTATGCGCATGCCAAATGAGATGATGTGGTTGGAACCTCAGGAGAAAGAACAGGAGAGAAGCAGAGAGGGCTATCCTTAGACTCACAGTGGAAACCAATGTCAAAAATGCTGGTGTGGGTCTTGGGTATAGCTCAATGGAAGATCACTTCTTTGGTAGATGCAAGGTTCCTCTCTCTGTCTCTCTCTCTCTGTCTCTCCTCCCCCTCCCCCCCGTTCTGAGTTGACACATAGCTTGTCTTACAGTGATGATTCTTCCCTGGCTCCAGAAGCCTTTGAGTCTCAGCCTTATGTATCCCTTTGTGTGTCAATAGTAGAACCCAGGGCCTACCGCATGCCAGATAAGCACTCCAACACTAAACTACACCCCCAGCCCCTTTGTTTATTTTTAGATGACTCAGATTCTAAGGCATATGCATGTTATTAACATTATTAGAAAATATCATTAAAATGTTATGTCTATTGGACCTAATTGAGTTTCCAGACTTATGCCACTTGCCTTCCCTAAACCATCATTATAAAAATAAAGTTTAGTTACATTAACTCTAGCAGGATGTATTACTGACATTGCCGAAGATACATATTCTGGACTCCTTGCTCTCCAGAGTTGAGAATAAAGGAGTCTGAACTCAGTTACTTTTTCTCCACTCCTCTAATACTTGCCATTCAAGTAAGTTTAACATAATTGGAAAGCTAATGTCAATAGAAGATTTCATCATCTATATTTTCAAAAGAAGAGGAAGAGGAGAAGAGGAAGAAGAAGGAGGAGGAGGAAGAGGAGGAGGAGGAAGAGGAGGAGGAGGAGGAAGAAGAAGAAGAAGGAAGAAGAAGGAGGAGGAGGAGGAGGAAGAAGAAGAAGGAAGAAGGAAGAAGGAAGAAGGAAGAAGGAAGAAGAAGAAGAAGAAGAAGAAGAAGAAGAAGAAGAAGAAGAAGAAGAAGAAGAAGAAGAAGAAGAAGAAGAAGAAGAAATCTTGTTATTAAACTATTCAGTCCCTTCTCTACCCCACCTTGCCCTGATCACCTGCCTTCTCTACTGGTTATAATCACGTTTTTTTCTCTTCATCACTCTGGCCCCTACTTGCTCATCCTGAAAGCCTCAATTCTTTTTCTTCCCTCTTCTTAGTGTCCTCCAGAGATCACCAGAGAAAACATAAGGAAGACTCTCGAGAGATGCCCCACAGCCCCTCAGGACCCGAGTCAGGTAATCTGCCTTTGGCTTTAGTGTCCTCCTTTTCTGCACACCACTCACTCTCCTCCCTGACAGCCAGTCTGGTAACCCACCCTTTTCCTTCCTCCTCCAGTGGTCAAAGACAACTTAACATCCAAGACTAACAAGCAAGATGACTCAGGAGCACAGCCTCGGGGTTCCCCTGGCACTACGAATGGTAACTCTGGTTAAGGCTGACTTAACTCTTAGCAACCTTGTTTGGGATAGCTTAAGCTCACCTCCATTTTCCTATCAAAGAAAAGCATTTGAGTCCTCTTGCTATGAGGCTGTCTTCCTTCTCCTCACCCAAGCTTGGGACTTAGAGTTGTGGAGAGGGCAAGGAGGCAGGACTGGAAAGATAGACTCCTGGATCCACCAATCACAAAGTCGCAAAGTCCCCTCACACATGCTAGACTTAGACTCTGAATGGTTACGGTGTCAACAAACAGAGGTGATTCCTCCGCTACAAGAGACTGTAGTGATCTCCAGGAGAGCAGAGGACAAGGCAGGGCTGGACTGTGTGACCTTGAAGCTGTGATGAAGTCACAGCAATGGGTGATGCTCAAATAGCCCCAACAAAGTACAAGACAGGCAAACAGAACCCCGTCTGTCCTCAGTGGTGGGTGATGTAGCTGATGTGGCTACCTCTCCTTCCTTGACTTCACCCTGACTGTGGGAACTGTCCTTCAGTGCTAGTCAATTCTACATCATACAGAGTACTAAGAATATATGACATTAAAATGATAGGAAAAGAAAATGACTTCAAACATCTGTAGACAGTTTACAATGTGCCTCAGTTACCTGACCCTAAAAAAGCTAGAATTTAAGACAATTTTCATAACAGACAGCCTTAAGGAGATAGACCTTTTTTATCTGTTATGGTTTCAAGCCCCTCTGTTTTTCTTATTGCATCTAGGCAAGCAGAATTTCATAATGTATCTGCTGTTAGCAGATGCATAGGTAACAATAACAAGGTGGTCAGGGCTGGAGAGATGGCTCAGTGCCTAAGAACACTGGCTGCTCTTCCAGAGGACCTGAGTTCAATTCCTACCACCTATATGGTAGCTCACAATTATCTGTAACTCTAATCCCAAGGTATCTGACACCTTCTTCTGGCATTTGCAGGAGCCAGGCACACATGTGGTACACAGACACACATGCAGACATAACGCCCATAGACATAAAACTTTAAAAATGATAACAAGGGGGTCAGATCAAGGTGGAACCCAATGGGCTGGCAGATCCCTGCCTTCCCTCCCTGCTGTTCAATTTCTCAGCTAACTTTCCTCTGCATTTTCTCTTTGGTCCATTCTGACCTCTGATGTGAATTCTGTTTCTTTTGCTAGTGGTACAAGATAATTCTCCAGCAGCAAATGACCTGGAAATGCCCCAGGAAGCACCCTGCACACCTGAAAACAAGAAAGGTACCGACATCCTTTCCCATGTGATGCTTCCTGTTCTCTAGCTATAGTGTATCCTAGCACCCATGATGCAACCATTCATTGTGTTTCTGCAATTACACAGCGTTTCCTCATTTTCTTCTCACTCTGCCTTCCTCAAAGGCTTTGAGAAAATTATAGGTAACAAGAAGGCACTTAGACATATTGTCTTACTTGGGGTTTCTATTCCTGCACAAACATCATGATCAAGAAGCAAGTTGGGGAGGAAAGAGTTTATTCAGCTTACACTTCCACATTGCTGGTCATCACCAAAGGAGGTCAGGACTGGAACTCAAGCAGGTCAGGAAGCAGGAGCTGATGCAGAGGCCATGGAGGGATGTTTCTTACTGGCTTGCTTCCCCAGGCTTGCTCAGCTTGCTTTCTTATAGAACCCAAGACTACCAGCCCAGAGATGGCACCACCCACAATGCCCCCCCCATCACTAATTGAGAAAATGCCTTACACCTGGTTCTCATGGAGGCACTTCTGCAAGTGAGGCTCCTTTCTCTGTGATAACTCCAGCTTGTGTCAAGTTGACACACAACCAGCCAGGACACATATTGAAGCAAGCACCGCTCAAATTCACTGAACCCCTATCCACAACTGCTTAGTGTGACTGGTACACTAGCCTCCCCCAGGAGGACACCGCTTCCTGGTAAGTCATATGCAGGTGTCATCTGTCACTTAAACTTCACGGTAGCAAGCAGGTTGGATGTCCACCTGGCTATCTACTCCCCATCTTGCCTTTGGCTCACCCATCTTCTATTCTGAGGTGTCACCATTCAATTAAAACATGTTATTGGTCTGGCAAAATGGCTCATTGGCTTGAGGTCCCTGCCACCAAGCCTGGTGATCTGAATTTGATCCCTGAAACCCATATGGTGGAAGAACAACAATTCACAAGTTGTCTCTTGACCTCTGCATGTGTACCATGTGCCCAACCTCCACATACAAATAAATGTAATAATTATGATAATGATAATAATGATGAAAACACTATGACCTCCGGGCAGTGGTGGCGCACGCCTTTAATCCCAGCACTTGGGAGGCAGAGGCAGGTGGATTTCTGAGTTCGAGGCCAGCCTGGTCTCCAGAGTGAGTTCCAGAACAGCCGGGGCTACACAGAGAAACCCTGTCTCAAAAAACCAAAAAAAACAAAAAACAAAACCAAAAACAAAAACACTATGATCTTTCTGATTCTGTCATCCACTGGCTTCCCTGTTGCTTCCTGAAAGCCTTCCAAGTCTGTTTTCTCCCACCTCAGATCTTGCCATGGTCCTGGATGCCTTCAAGGCAACATGGATAGCAGGCAATCCATCCAATACTCTAGCTGCTCGAGTCTTTATCTCCTCGTGCCTGGTTTTTTTTTTTTTTCATTCACAAATTCTTGGTTTCTCATGTCCAAAAGCCATCTGTAGGCCATACCATTATCTGATCCTAGCTTAATTTCCCAAGAACTGATTCAAAGAATTCTCATTTTATCACTTGTCCTTGAAGCTTGCTCCTTCTAGTTCAACCTCTGATCTCTCCTTCCTTCCCAGCTGATCCTTTAAAAAGGTTAGGGTTGAGGTCAGAGAGATGACTTAGGATTAAGACGCAAACCTATACACGAACCTGTGCACACACACTCACATGCATACACACATGCAAGTGCACACACAATGTGCAAAAATATAATTTAATTCTTTAAATAAAAAAGATTGACAGATCTATGTGACTATAAAAGACTTCGTTTTCTTTTCTTCTTAGCAAGAAAAAGAAAAAGTTGCATCTGGTCATATTCCAAAAGAAGATGGCAGAAAAAAAAGCCCCCTCAAGACGAGATGACAGGTAAGGGGATGCTGAAGGAGGCTCCAACAGGGCTGGAGATCAGCTAGAGCTTATTCGGAACTCACTGGGCAGGCACACAGGAGTTCTGGACAGCACAGAGATCTGGCTCCAAGTTTCACCAGACCTGTTTTGCCACTGAGTAAGTGGTGAACTGGAGCATGCTGGAATCCTGTTCTGATGGCAGGTTACACAGTCCAAGGTGAAGGGTGGAGAGTGTTGGGTTTCCTCATTATACTCACGAAGATGGCAGCCATCCTTCGGAACTAAAGGGAGAGCAAATAAACTTTGCTACTTTGAGATAAAGTGCAGAAGAGCCTGGGTCCTAGCCCTGAAAGGCAGTTCGTGAGAAAAGCCCCCAGAAAAGCTTTGGAGAGGTGTTTTCATGCCAGTGGACTGTGGTTGTTCTGTGGGAGGTAACCTCCAAAGTCCCAAGAGGAAAAAGCACTTCATCCCCCACCCCTCCTCAGTGAAGGCCACTAATCCACCAGTCCTGTCCACTGCAGAGCCTCTGGGCATTGGCCACCCCTCCAATGACATGCCCAGAAGCTGCCTTCATGGCAGGCATAGGGCTGTCTCCTTGGTGCTTTTGTATACTTCACCCACAAGAGGTGCCTGGAGGCCTTCGGATATTGCCTGTCTGCACATGGGTGCTACGTGGAAGGCCCTTCCTCACTGCCTGAAGAATCCCAGGCCTATACCTCTATGGTTCTTAAGTCTTAGAAACAAGAATCAAAAAGCATGCTCTTCCCCCACCCCATCCCTCCATATTTATTTATTTGATTAATTCTTTGTTTGGTTGGTTTGGTTTTTGGTTTTGTTTTATTTCAAGACAGGGTTTTTTTGTGTAGCTTTGGCTCTCCTGGAACTAGCTCCGTAAACTAGGCTGGCCTCAAGAAATCAAAACTCACAGAAATCTGCCTGCCTCTGCCTCCCAAGTGCTGGGATTAAACGTGTGCACCAGTACTGACCATCTACCTGGTTAATTCTTATAAGAGCTCCCTGGGGTGAGAGCATATGGTGATTTGGGGGGAGAAAGCATGGTGCACATAAGAGAAAACAATAAAAGTGAGGTACAGCAATCTGGAAGGGAGGATGGGATGGGGATCCTATGAAGAAAGGTAAGGATGTCCTGGGAACCTCCACTTAAACCACTCATGAGTTTGTCTCACCAGGAGTGGCCTCACCTGAACATGGAGTTCAAGAGAAGCTCAAGGTGGTGCGTCAGAGGACGCCGAGGAAGGATGACTCAACTAGGAACGTGAAGGAGGTGACCAGGACTCGGAGGGCAAGGACGCACTGGGTCCAGACATCCAGTTTGAAAGGCAAGGCTGAGGGTGGTACCTGCTATTGAAAAGGCTCAGCATGGGAGGGTCTCTCAGAGCGGGCGAAGGGGTGGGGGGATAAGTGACCTCCATGTTAGCAAAGAGACGTTCAGAGAATGAGGATGCGGTAGGAGAGAGGCAAAGAAAGGCAGTATCTACTGCAGCAGAGGAGTTCTGGGTAAAGAAACCAGCACAGGTCACCTCAGCTGAGACCTAAGGCAGAGGGAATCAACCTTTAAATCTTACAACCTCCAAGATTACTCAGAACTTCCCAAGGTCTACGCCTATGTTGTTTATGTCTACCTATTTCTCCGCTAATCATAATTTAAAAAATAATTTTAAAATCTTGTTTAAAGTAAAATAATTTGGTCACATAACCGTGTAAGAGAAAATTATTTCTGAAGCAAAAACAAAATTAGAAGTCAGGTGTCAGTACATGTTCCTGCAGCTCTCAGTGATGTCCAGCTTCATGAGAAGCAGGTAGCTTCTTAGAGCTGCTTCTGAACTCATGCACCTGACCAGCTGCTGTGACTGAGGATGGGAGATCTAGCCTCACATGGAACATGCTCTTAACCAGCCCCGTCATCTGTCAGCTAGACTCTGAATCCATATCTCCAGCACTGTTGTTCTCTGTTAAAATAAAATGTTACGCCAGCTGCCTGTGGTAGCCTGTGCCTAATCCCAGCACTTAGGAGGTAGAGGCAGGTGGATTTCTTTGTGTCCAATGTCTGTGAGGCCAGCCTGGTGTATATACCCAGTTTCAGGCCAGTCAGCTACATAGTAACACCCATACACGTGTCTCCCAAAAGCAAACAAACAAAAAAATGTTAGCCTTCTTACTTTTTGTTTGAGACGGTGGTTTTTGTTGTTTTGTTTTGTTTTGTTTTATGTAGTCCTAGCTGGCTTCAAACTCACTATGTAGATCAGCCTGGCCTCTAACTCAGAGAGATACACTTGCCTCTGCCTACCAAGTGCTCAGATTAAACCTGTGAACCTTCACACCTGGCTTCCCGTCTCAGACAGATCTTCTACTCATATAAGACTTTTTAATGTCTCAGACATTTGGAAAGTGTTGAACTATCTACTGAGCTAGCAACACAGGCACACACACATTCTTCTTGGGACACCTGTGGAATTTGCAGATGTGACAGAAGTATTTTATGCTTAACTTCCCACTTCCCACCCTCGGGAGAGGAGGCAACCTGGAGTTTACAATCCTCAGCTCTGAAGTATGTGGGGCCCATTGAGGGTTGGGAGACTCCTAACAGAGCGTCCATGGACAAAGAACAATATTTCTTTCTTCTTTTTCTTCTAGAGATCAGCAAAGAAGCATCAAAAACAAGTGCTAGAAAGAGGCCTCAGAAGAGGTCCAGCACAACACAAAGAACAACAAATGGTAAGGATAGGGCGGGTGGGTCTCAGAATGCAGGCAGCAGGTGCCCACCGTCAGAGCGGCCCTCTCTAAGCCAAGCTTCCACTGCCCTAAGGAGCCCTTTGGGTATCTATTTTCTCACCACAACCTTCCTATGATAGCTTATGACTGCTAACATATAGACATGCATGGACTATGTGTGTGGCGTTGATCATCTTGTTCCTCTCCTGAATGAATTAATGTTTGCCCCACTGAGGACAGTATCACCGCTGCCAAGAATCTGTGTTTGAGAATATTGCTTGCCCTACACTGAAAATCTCCAGCTTATGAGTCAGGGTTGTTTCTAGAAATCCAGTCTCTGGACAGATGGCTCAGAAGTTAAGAGCCCTGGCTGATCTTCCAGAGGACCCAGGTTTTGATTCCCAGCATTCACATGGTGGCTCAAACTATCTTTAACTCCAGCTTAATCTGCATCATTACGGAAGGACTTGTGGGCCAAAGGGTGCGTGTGCAGGTCAGAGAATGAGTTTTGTGGAGTTTGGTTTCTCCTTGCACCTTTATTTGGGGTCCTAGAATCAGATTCAGGCTGCCAGGCTTACATAGCAAGCCCGTTACTAGCGGAGCCAACTCTTGGTCCCACCACACATCTCTGGCGCACAAAAACTATGGCTTACCTTAAGAAATGAGCACCTACATAGCTCTGGAGTCTTCGTTTCTCCCCCACAGTCTCTCTCCTCCCTTTCCCCACCCTCCTCCTCTTCTTCCTCCTCCTTCTCTTCTTCCTCTTCCTCCTCCTTCTCCTCCTTCTCCTCTTCCTCTTCTTCTTCCTCCTCTTCTTTCTCCTCCTCCTCCTCTTCCTCCTCTTCCTCTTCTTCCTCCTCCTCCTTCTCTTCCTCTTCTTCTTTATTCTCTTATTTTTATTTAAACAGCCAGGATTATGCAAATCCCTGGGGAATTCTCTTCTGTGTTCTGTGCCTTCCTGGAACACTGACACTCTCCCAGCTCCCAGTAACAGCCAGCACCTCACTGCTTTGCAAATTCCAGTCCTTCCGGTTGGTTTTTCTTACTCAGCATTATGATTACCCTTTTATAAGGTAGGCCACAGACTAATCCCTACCGAGGGCAGAGCACACTGTGTGCTCCCACCACCACCACCTCTTCCTCCTACTCACCCAAAACAAATCCCATCTTCCTGCTCCCTCTCCGCTCCACACCCATATGAACCACCTTAAAGAATTATCACCCCCACAAGGAAATAGACTCTGTCCAGGGACAGGGACATAGGTCTCCGAATGTGACTTCCCCCAAGGAGTTCTCTTCATGGCTCTTTCAGAGTTTTGGTTAGTTGTCTGTGTGCCTCCTGTTTACTGTGTGAGTGGCACTTGAGGTTAGAAGTGAATCAGTCTTGTTTTCTGACCTACGTCCGGCTCCTCTGTGCCTCAGTTTATACTTAAACAACTAACAAATCAGAACAGGAGGGAGGCCAGGGCCATAGGAATGCCCATACTAGGGCCTATGCTGCCCTCTGCTGGAATATCCTTGTACTGCGCATACCATGGATTGTTTCTCCGGGACCTTATGCAGAGGCTTGGTTGGTGCTTGCCCGGCATGCTGTCATTTGAATGTAATGATCGAACACAACTAAAAGGTAAAAGACTCAAAGGAGCTAAAATCCACTTAGGTGCTTCTGGATGCATTTTTCTTTACAATGAAAAAGCAAATAATCCCAGATGCCTCTTTAGTCTTTTTTTATGAAACTTGAGGAAGCAGGAACCCAGACCCATGCTGACTGTTGTTCCTCGGCTTAGCGTCTACCCTGGGCTACGACTTCTGGGTTGACCTAGGGTGCTCGTGCTATTAGGATTACTGCTGAGCCATTTTGGCTTTTTTAAATCATCAGTCTTTTTATCCTTTTAAGAACGTCATACATGCAGAGGCAGGCAGATCTCTGTGAGTTGGAGGCCAGCAAGGTCTACATAGTAAGTTCCAGGACAGCCAGGACCATTACACAGATAGACCCTGTCTCAAGAAAGTCATACATATATACACTCTGCTTTGATCGAGCCCACTTCCTCTTTCCTCCTACAGCTTCGCCTGACTTCCAGCACATGCCCCTCCCATGCTCATAGCTCACTGAGTCAAATTAATACCAGGTATGGAGCCACCCACTGAATCAAGGGCAACCTAGGAGGTGCCACACACCCCATCAGCTGGCAAGTTCCTCCTGCCGAGGCATTTTGGATGATACAGAGATAGCTCTGACCCATCTGCATCCCAGGGCCAGCTCCCTCACACACTGTCACTGTTCCTCACTGTCCCCATGTCTGAGCCATTCACCCCATCTATTAAGTGACTGATCCTTGCTTTCTTTTTGTTGGAATGAATGATGCAATTCCTGATCTGGCTAGGACGTCTCCAGCCACTCCACTCCCCCTCACCCAGGCCATTGCTCCATGGGTCATGAAGTACGCAGGCCGTGCCTGGACATTCCACCTTCTCAGGTGTGGCCATCACCTTAGCGTTTCTCCCTGTGTTCTGGAAGCATCCAGGAGCTGGTCTTTGGGTTGCTAATTAGGTTTTTTCCCATCCCATTTCTCCCTTTCCCTATCAGGGTTCCTCCTTAGAAGCTCTTCACATCAGGAAAACGTTTTTTATCTTTAATTGCTTACTCACAGGCTCCCGGTTGTTTGCTCAGGCTAATGAGGGCCTAAACCAGCTGCTGCAGCTCCCTTAGAATAGGGCTGGCTGATGCTGAAGAGTCATACACAGACTGCCCCTCGGGTTCCATCATGAAAGGCCTTGTACTGAAATGGGCAAATGAGACTAGGCCAAACTCAGCACCAGTGAGAACTCACCAGAAGACTGCCCTTACTGGTGAGGTGCGTGACTTTAAAAGTCCCCAGAACTAAAGGCCCATTGCATTTGGGATAAAAGGGATATCTGCAAAAGGGAAAAGAGGGGGCGATGCTTGTGGCCTGACCCTGCCTATTAACTTGTTACACCCCCAAACTCCCACTGCCCCTTCATCTGTTGCAAGCATATTCAAGACATCTGTCTTCTTTACAGGTATACTTACTATAGGGAATTAGCAAAGATGTTTCCATGGAGACAGAGAACCGTGGAAGATCCCCACACTGTGCTAATCTGCCCACCCCACAGGGTTTATAACAGTAGTTCAGGATTACCTGTGACTCTGCTTCTCCTTCAAAATAGGATCTGATAGCAGCAAACCTTTTACTCAACTGGATAACAGCGTTGCACCTCAGTGGTCCTTCTAGGAAACTGCAGAGCCAAGAGTCTGCCTCTGGCTCCAGGTTCTCATCGACTGTATCGTATTTGACAGGATGCTGGGACAAGTCCACACCTTTATCCACATGCTAGCCTGGATGCCAGCCTGGCTTCTCCTAAGCTGGGCATCCTTTGGGGCTCTTTAGGTCCATGCTCTCTTCCTGGAAGCTCTTCCTCCCACAGCATAACACTCCTGGCTCCATCTTTCCAAAGTAATTAATGGTAATTAGCATCTTTATACCAACACACACACACACACACACACACACACATATTCTTTTGCTCAAGTGTTAGAGACAAGAGAGAGTTGGGTGCAATGTTCTTCTCTTACACCAACCTCAAACTCAACACTCATTTACAGCACTTTCCTCTGTCTCTGAGAGAGAGCCTTGCATGAACTCTCTCCGCCTCCCCCGTGAGGTTGGAGAAGAAGGAAGCAGGAACTACCAACAGCTTTTTTTAAACCCTTTCACAAATGTTTCAATTAAATCTTAACCTGAGATCCCTGCTCTGAGGTTCTGAGCTGCCAAATCTTTCCAGGTGCAATTGGCAGACTTATCCTGAACCATCCAGAGTTGGGCAGTGACAGCAGGCGATGACAAGGGACCTCATCTCTCAGTGCAGATCACTTCACTTATCTGAGTCTGTTTGTTCTCCCATTTCCAGAAAAGTCCGAGGATGACACTGTGGGTTTTCTCTCTCCTACACTCTCTGTGACCTGTGGTAAGGCTGAAGGGACTTTGTTCAAAGAGAAACTGAAACAAGGTGAGTGCCTGATCTTCTAATGCTCTGGTCCCAGGATGATGGGCGGGCTGGAAGGGAAGCCTGTGCCCGTTGGGTAACTTGTCCAAAAAAAAAGACCCTGCTAGCCAGGCTGCAAGGGAAAAAACCAAAAGCTACAACAAAAGGCTTCCCAAGACAGAGTTTCCAGACTTTTCCATGGAGATGCATCTGGAAGCCGCATGAGCAGTCTATGAGCCCCATGAAATGAACACTGTCCTTCCTACAAGAATCCCACTCCAGAGGAATCCCCTCTTGCTCTGGGAAGGCAGAAAGCCATAGTGGGAAGGCTCAAAGGTTTGTGGTAAAGTCACAGAGGATCCAGGTGGGTCCTGGAATGGCCTGTCTTTTTCTTACAGGATCCTCAAAAAAGTGCATTCAGAATGAGGCAGGAGCTTGGTTCACTGTAAAGGAATTTTTAAATGAAGGGGAAAGGGCCAAGTCAAAAGACTGGAAGAAGGCTATACATTGCAATGGGAAGACATTAAGACTTCTGGAGCAGGTATTGTAATGACCAAGGGTAATCAGTTCATATCCTGGAGAATGGGTGGAATGTCAATAGCAAAAACATGTAGACAAATTCCCATTTTGACTCGAACAGCATGACTTACAAAGAGCCAGATGTTCAAACAGAAAAAGTTGTAGGTGACAAAAGTTAGAACCCCAGACAGATGCACATGCTGAAGACCTAGTGCAAGAGGAGTGAACTGAGAGTAATGGAGGCCAAGGTTTTTCCTGGATGCAATCCAAGAATTCCTGTGTCCTCCATCTGATAAGCCTTTACTGAAAGCCCCTGTGAGATGTTTTCAGCCACCTCGACTGTGGCATTTCCTCTCCACACCTTGTGACACTCTCTAACTTGTAACAATTGCAGAAGGCATGAGTTCTTACAATCCCTAGACACAGCTTCCCAGTAACATGCAAACCATTATCACAGGGTAGCACCCAGTGTGCGTTTCCCCCTCCAGGTATCCAGCCTCAGTACACACCAAGTTGGATTGGAGGGAGGGAAGCTTAGCCGGGGCGGGTGGGTGCTACATGATCTTGGTTGGTGGTGATCGCACAAGAAACAGCCTTCTCAGGAGATAGCTCCTTTAACTGGGGCGGAACAAAGGCTATTTAAAACTTTGGGGAGTGGATAGAGGCTTTCGAGGTGAACTGCATCATTGACCAGAGCCAGGGTTCTGGGAATGCTTTGTTTTCATGAAGAGGAAATCTAGGTGCTTTCTGGACATGAACCTATAAGGAGAGAGGAAGTTGAATCTGTAACCTGGCTGCCAGGCTAAAGGACGGCCTCAGGGTTGGCAGGGGAGGGCTTATAAGGCTATGCAGCACCTGGACATGCAGGCCCGGGGCAGGGAAGGGACAGTCCTATTCCTACTGGTCTTCAAATGATATTTTCAGGATTTGGATATGCCTCCACCTCACTCTTGCTCTAGCTTCTCCCCACCCCCATCCCCAGTTGCATGGTTCCCCGGCTCCACAACAGGGGCACCAGCAATATGGCACCATGGGTAAAGGTGCATTCTGTTCAAGCTTTGAAACCTGAGTTTGATCCCCAGAACCCACATAAATGTGAAAGGAGAAAACTGATTGCACAGAGTTGACCTCTGACTTCCATGTGTGCACTGTGGTGTGTGCTCGTCCCCATAATAATAAATAAAGGGGTTGTTTTTCTAAATAAATGTCAAACATTACATCACAGGGATGACCATATATGAGTTTTACCTGGAGAGGAAGAATGGAGAAAGAAAGTGGGGAAGGGACTGAGAAAGGAGAGCTTGGGTCTTGGGTTTAAGTAAAGGGGACAGTTACTTTATCACTAAGGCAAAATTTTAAAAGGGGAGCCATTAGGGGAAGCTCATTTCTTTCCCCACACCAAGGTTTCATACCTAGTCTGATATCTAGATACAGGTATTTCCTAAAGGGAGGAAATGTGAGTATCCACAGAAGAAACTTCCAGAATAATCTTATTTATCAATCTCTTCTCTTTCAGAAAGGATTTCTGTTCTGTACCTCCAAGAGTAAACCTCAAAAAAAGGGTGCCTAGCGGATGAACTCCTGACGTATGCTCAGCTGCTGTGTGTTCTCTCACTCTCTCCCTCCGTGTCTGAACTTTACATTCAAGCCTCTGCGTGTCCCAGCTCTGAGGACCTTCATGTTCGTGCAAGGCAACTCATCATAACTGACCCAGCACTGGGGTCACAGCTGACTTTCAATGGAACAGTGCATGAATCTTAGAAAGTAAAGACATAGCTGTTAGTGTCTATGTGCCTTAGAAAAAATATCTTGATATTAAAATAAATACAAACAAAAGGTGTCAGAAGGAGAAGGCTCTAGTGCAAGAAGCAAGCATGACACCAAGTATTGTTCAATGCCACACACTTAGTGCTTGTGAGTTAAGGTGATCCAACCAAGCTTTGTCTGCAGAGACCAGCTCACCCTCCAGGGCAAATGGCAACCACCTGTCAGCCTTCCTTACCTCTTAGGTGTGTTCTCCAAGCATGGTCCTACCCATGAGCTCCTTTCAAATGAGAATTTCCAGCAGAGAAAATGCTGTGTCTCCTTGCCCAGGAGACAGGTCTGACCCTTGGCCAATTTCATTCAAAGTGTAAAGCAAAGATTCCCTCCAGTGTCATTTACAATGTAAACTGTCCTTTATCATGCTGATTGAAAGAAACTGAGATCAAGAATGCTTAGCGTATGGTCGCTACCAAATTCCACTGATATAAAGTATATTGATACAGGTACTGGGTAAACTTTTAAAACACATAAACTCCCATAGCCATTGCTCTGGCCTTGATGTTCCCTATCAAGACCTATGTTGAAACTGAATCTCTATCATGAGTTTAGTAGGAGAGAAGCTTTATCCATTTATGGCAGTGGTTCTCTACCCGTGGGTCGAGACCCCTTTGGGAGTTGTCTTAGTCAGGGCTTCTATTCCTGCACAAACATCATGACCAAGAAGCAAGTTGGGGAGGAAAGGGTTTATTCAGCTTACACTTCCACCTGCTGTTCATCACCAAAGGAAGTCAGGACTGGAACTCACACAGGGCAGGAAGCAGAAGCTGATGCAGAGGCCATGGAGGGATGCTGCTTACTGGCTTGCTTACTTCTCCTGGCTTGCTCAACTAGCTTTCTTATAGAGCCCAAGACTACCAGCCGAGGGTTGGCACCACACACAAGGGACCCTCCCCACCCTGATCACTAATTGAGAAAATGCCTTACAGCTGGATCTCATGGAGGCATTTTCTCAACGGAGGCTCCTTTCTCTGGGATAACTCCAGCTTGTGTCAAGATGACACAAAACCAGCCAGTACAGGAGTGGAGTGTCCCTTTCTCAGGAGTCACCTGAAACCGTTGGAAACATCAGATATTTACATTACAATTCATAGCAGTAGCAAAATTATAGTTATGGAGTAGCAACAACAATAATTTTATAGCTAGAGGTCACCACATGAGTAACTGTATCGAAGGGTCCCAGCATTAGGAAGGTTGAGAACCATATGGTATTTGGAGGTGAGACTTAGGAGGTAACAGAGCATAATGCGGCCATGAAGGTAGAGAGAGCCCTCGTCCATTAGGACTGTACCTGTATGGGAAGAGGGGGTGAAGTCAGGTCGGCAGCTCACACCTACCATCCCAGCACTGAGGGAACTGCAGCCACAGACTTAGACTCTCAGTCGTAAGTGTGAGCAAACAACTAGAAACCTGAAAAGACTCAATTAAAAACAAACAAACAAAGTGATTTCCTGACATGAAGAGCATCTGTAGAAGATGGAAGCAGGAGGATCCATTCAAGATTAGCCCCTCTCTGTCCATTACAGGACCCCAGCCCAGAGAATGATGCTCTCCTCACTTATAGGCCGGGCCCTCCCACCTTAAATAAACTAATCAACATAATCCTTCACAGCATGCCCCGAGGTAAATAAGGCCTCACAGATGTACCTCATGGTTAATCTCCTAGGTGACCTCAGAACCTGTCAAGTTGGCAACATTGACCATCACAGGGATGTAAGATTCTCAGGCATTTGTTTCCTTTGCTCCCTTGTTCTCCTAGGGGAAAGGGGTCATCACGTTCTTGACAGTAATACTGATTGCTTTTTAGCCTCTGCTTTGATGAGAAGAGTTATGGGGTCTTAGATCCAACACAACTCAAATACCAAGTCTATGGCGATAACCAAAAAAAAAAAAAAAAAATCATTGTAATCAAGCATCTCTTGATTGATCAGGGATACAGAGCAGACTCGGGAGCTGAACTGTGACCCCAAGCCAGAATGGCACAGAGCTTTTAAGCTTGAAATCCACATACATCTGTGCCAAGTTACAGTTACCTTTTCCATCCATCAGGATTTAGGGATAGGGGACTTTCCTAGAAACACTTCTCCTGTTCTCGTTGGTTGGTTTATTCAACTGAGGCAAGACAACCTGCCTTAGCAGTCACGTCTCAATTTGCCAACCAGGACATCAGTTATGTATGTACATGTCTGTCTCGACCAAGCTGGGTGTCAGTTACCCAAGGAGGTCTTAGGAACTTAAACTTTATTTGGCCAATATTCAATATGGAAGCTTTACTCAAAATGGCTTCAATTTGGTTCCTTCTTACAGAAGAAAAATAGGTCCATGTTTCCATAAGAGGGTAGCTTTTCTTCCCTGCTTTAAGGATCTTCATGGAGCTGAGTAGCAGCCTTCAGCACTTCCTCATCTATGGCCATTTAAAAAAAATGACCAACATCCTAATACACATATTTGGTATATTTGGTGGACCTTACTGGAGCAGGAAAAAAATGAAGTAAACTTAAAATGAGTATCCATAGAACTGAGGAAGGGGTGGGATTGGGAGATCAAGCAGGATGGAGCCCCAGGTCTGTGGTGTATGGAGCGTGTTATATAAAACAGAAGTTCCAAAGAAGGAACAGGGTGTGGTTGGAAGATGGGTTACGGGTTTTTTGGGTTTTGATGGTTTTTTGGTTTTTGGTTTTTGGTTTTTGTTTTGATACTTTATTTACATTTCAAATGTTTCCCCCTTTCCCTGTCTCCCCTTTGGAAACCCCCTATCCCCTCCGCCTCCCACTGCCTCTATGAGGGTATTCCCCCACCCACCTACCCACTCCTGTCTTTCCTTCCTGGCATTCCCCTACACTGGGGCATCTAACACTCTCAGACCCAAGGGCCTCTCCTCCCACTGATAGCCAACAAAGCCCTCCTCTGCCACATATGTGGCCAGCACCATGGGTCCCTCCATATGCATTCTTTGGTTGGTGATCCAGTCTCTGGGAGCACCGGGGGGCGGGGTGTCCTGACCAGTTGATACTGTTGCTCCCTCCCCATGGGGCTGCAAACTCGATGGGTTACAGTTTAACTGGATGAGTTTGAGCCACACCTAGGGAGCCCGAGAGGAGACATGATTGAGCATTAGAACATGAGGAGCTGAGGAGAGATGAGGCACCACAAAGCTGAGGACACAGATGGAAAGTGCAGCTGGAGAGTGACTCTGATCATCTGGACAGACTGTAGCTACTGATGGAAACCTGAGGGATTCCATCCTTTGCATGTGGAGGAGGAGAAGGACCTGGGAAGGAAAGTGGTCCAGCAATTAGGTAATTGAGCAAACCACCAAGAGTGATGCAGAAGGACAGGCTTCTGCTGAAGGCAGAGATGGCCCTGGGCACAGAATGGTTGGCCCTGTCACCTTGGCTACTTCCCTTCTTCCACCCACTTACACAGCAGTAGCCCAGTCCTCAAGTGATGCTCATGTCTGTCCCTCAGATGGTCACAAGTAGGTAGGAATCCCTTCTCATTTAAACAGATGTCTATTAAACAGGTGGCACAACTCTCTAGACATGACTAGTCTGTATAAGAAGCTAAAGCCCTAGAGTGACACCCAAGACTGTAAGACACTTACCCACCACTAGAGAGCACTGTGGGTCTCTCTTGACACTGGAATTAGGAGTCAAAGTAAGCTAAAAGAAACTAGTGAAGCCTTTTAAGGAAGCAGGGATGCTCTCAAGGGCTGTCATCAAACACAAGTAACATGAGAGCCAACCAAGAACAGAAATAAGCTTGTTAGAGAATTAAGAGTGGCAAAGAACAGCAAACCAAATGGTCTTGCTTAGGCTTGCGTGGGAGGTCTCCTTAAGACAGCAAAGGGTCCCTTTTGCTGTTGGCCACTTGTTTAAAGCCTCATAGCCAGTGTAATGAAGTGATTGAGATGTACTCCATGTTGTGATGTACTCACTATGTAGCTCAGGCTGGTCTGGAGGTCCCTGAGATCCACCTGCCTCTGCTGGGAATGAAGGTGTGTGCTACCGTACTCAGCCTGAGAAGTTCCTTGCTTTTGAAGGCTACATTATATTCCACCGTGTGCTGTCTGCTTATACAATACTTTGCTTAGCCATTCATCTGTGATGGATAATATTTCTTGATTTAAGGGGGACACACACACCACAGTGTTCTTGTGGACATCAGAGGACATTTCTCTCCATCTATCTTTATGTGGGTTCTGAGGACTGAACTCAGGCTGTCAGGTTTTTACGGCAAGCACCTTTGCCCACTGAGCTCTTTTGCCCTCCCTGTGGTGGATATTTGAGTTTTCTTTTCCTGGTATTATTTTCTCTCCATGTGACAGACTACCTGACAAGAAGCTTAAGAGAGGAAGGAGTTATTCTGACTCACAGTTGAAGGTAATCAAGGCAGAGGAGGGAGCGTGGTAGACACCAACCCTGGCTATAGTGGTGGGAATATGAAGTCATTTGTTCACATCTTGTTGGTCTAAAAAGCAGAGAGACACAGGAAGTGAGGCCAGCCTATAAACCTCAAGGCTCATCCCCCAGTGACTCACTTCCTGCAGCTAGGTCCGTCTTCCCAAAGGTTCCAATAACATCCCAAAATGCCACAATCAACTGGAGATCCAGTATTCAATACCTTTGGCATGAGCCACTGGCAGACATTTTACAACCAAATAATAACATGCTGTCATGGCCTCTGTAGGTACATGGTCATCTGATAATACAAATGCATTCAGCCCAAGTTTTAAAATCCCCAGAGTCCTAACAGTTTGAACATTACCCAAAAGGTCCAAAGTCTCTTCTGAGACTCAAGGCAATCTCTTATGTTAACCCCTATTAAATCAAAAAGGGATTTACTACTTTCCAGCATACAATGGCACAGACCAGACATTCCCATTACTAAAGGAAGAAATAGACGCAGCCAAGAAATATCAGACCAAATTAAGACTGAAATCTAGCCGGGCAGTAGTGGCGTACATCTTTAATCCCAGCACTTGGGAGGCAGAGGCAGGCAGATTTCTGAGTTCGAGGCCAGCGTGGCCTACAGAGTGAGTTCCAGGACAGCCAGGGCTATACAGAGAAACCCTGTCTCGAAAAACCAAAAAAAAAAAAAAAAAAAAAAAAGACTGGCATCTAACAGGGCAAATGCAAAAACACCCTGAGGCTCCATGTTTGGCATTTGGGACTAAGGATGACATCACCTGTGCTCCTGTGGGCTTGATTAGCCCTGTCTCTCCAGCTCTGTTGCTGGCAGCAGCTGTAGTTCCTCTCTTGGGCCATTTCTACCCAGTGACTGCAGTTTGCCTTGGCAAACTTCCTGGACTTCTGATCTCCATTGGAATATAGACTTCACCTTTACAGCTTCATGTACAGCAGACTCAGATAGTCCATGAAGAGAATATGGCCTGGTGTAAGTGTATAAAGGAATGTGTTAGGGGCTTTTGTCGATGTGGTTGTTATTGTTTTCAAAATGTGTCTTGCCTTCAGAGACTTCTGGGGGTGAGAACTATTTTTGGGGTTTTGGTTTGATTTTTTGAGACAGGGTTTCTTTTTGTGGCCTTAGTTGTCCTGGAACTTGCTCTGTAGACCAGGCTAGCCTCGAACTCAGAGATCTGCCTGTGCTGGGACTAAAGGTATGTGCCACCACTGCCTGGCTGAGAGACTTCTTTTTACAAGCAGCTTTAGATTCTGTTTGCAGATGTAGGATGACTCTGCACCTGACTGATTGTGTGAACAGCACCATCTGTTTGACACTACCTACACAACACAAATGATAAATTACTTACTCTCTATAAACTTATTAGGGTGAACTGGGACTGTATGTAGATTCATATAAGCAAATTAAAATCCTATCAGGAAAACCAGACCCAAGATATCAGACACACCAGTCTGAGAAAGCATGTGGCCCCCTCATCTATGCCCTTTAAGGAGGACATCTGGCATTGTGATGGTGATGGTCCCCACCAACCTGTCATCTAACCACATGGTATGTGCATTGAGGGACCAATGGGTGGAGAATTCCTGAAGTCCCAAGGCCTTCGATTCAGCTTGGTCCTCACTATTGCCACAGATTACTTAAGCTGTCATCTACCATCCTCTTTTTTAAAAAAGATGTATTTATTTATTTATTTATTTATTTATTTATTTATTTAATGTATATGAGTATACTGTAGCTGTATTCAGACACACCAGAAGAGGGCATCAAGTCCCATTACAGGTGGTTGTGAACCACCATGTGGTTCCTGGGAATTGAACTTAGGACCTCTCGAAGAACAGCCAGTGCTCTTAACCATTGAGCCATCTCTCCAGCCCATCTCCCATCCTCTTATTGATCCATCTGGAGCTGCCGTCCAATGCATCTGCTCATCCATTCATCTGGTCCTAGTCATGCCTTTTTAGTTCGTTAACAGAACTCAACTCTATAGCTCAACCATGACCCCTCAGCCAAATCCTCCAACAATGACTTCAGTGCCTGTCCAGAGGTCTCCAGACCCTTTGTTATCTCACCCTACAGACTCCTATGATTTTCCAGCAGTCTCCCAACTCTGGCTTCTTAGGCATTTGCCTCCTTAACTCTTGGTAATATATAGCTATAGGGATAGAGGTAGAGAGAGATATATGCTACATACATGTTTTATGTGTGATATAAGAGTTAATAAGTATGTTGGAATGAAGAATGCCTGTTTGCCTTGGCCAGGGTCATTAAGGAAAGTGGGGCTATCTGACAGATTGCTACCAGTGAAACCACAGCTTATGAATTTGTTATTATTCAATAAAGTCTTGTGTTGTAGAAAGACATAAATACATCTACCTCTGTTTGTGACACAGCATGCTCACGACACCAAGCTACCCATTGCCTGGCTTCAGTGGCCTCCTGAAACCTTGTTGCAAGCTTTCATGACTCCCTCACTCTGGAATTTTGAAACTTGCAGCATCAGTACCATGCAGATGGTGCATGCACAGCTGCTGTCAGCTCAAGAGTCAGCCTGTCCCCCCTTGAACAACTACCACAGCCTTTCTGTGACTTCATAGCTGAACTGAAAAGACACTTAGTTAGGCAGCCATTTTTCAACAGGGTTCCCTTAAGGCTCTGTCATGTTTAGACACAGTCTCATTGCAAATGAATTTACATTGCTGTGTTCTGAAGCTTCCCATAGGTAGGTTCTTGCTCTCAATGTACCTTTCCTGTTGTCCTTGTGCAAAGTCTGAGGTTTCTCCTTAATGTTGCTAATCTTTCTATAACTGCATTTACTTTACCTACACCTGCCCTGTCTTCAACGTTAACAAGCTTCAGGGTCCTTTGCTCATCAAGCTTCACATTCCTGTCACAATGTCAACCAGTTTATAGTCCT
Source organism: Rhynchomys soricoides (assembly GCA_019843965.1). Taxonomy (NCBI): domain Eukaryota; kingdom Metazoa; phylum Chordata; class Mammalia; order Rodentia; family Muridae; genus Rhynchomys; species Rhynchomys soricoides. The sequence continues at coordinate 30,503,987 of JADRCH010000006.1, read as the reverse complement.
TTTCTCCAAATTACACATTTCTCCTGTCTTCTCGCCTTCACTCTTTGCAAATCTGGGTAAACGCAGTGAGCAATAGCCATTCTATAGCCCAGGTGATACACTGTCTTGAAATCTTCTTCATTAAACAAATCATTTTACTTTTATGATTTAACTTTAAATTAAATGTAAATATTTTAAAATTCAGTCTCACCCAAACATTTAGAATGCAGGCTGTGTGAAAAGGCAGACTCTATGTCAACTGTAACACAAGTGACCTCTACTCCAGTTCCTGTTAGAGTCTTTCTGAAACTTCATGAACCTGGTTGACAGTCTCAACCTTTAATCTCCCACTAGAACAGCCCATTGAACTTTAGGGTTGCTCGAGCCTACAAAGCCAACTCTTTCTGTTTCTCCCACAGGCCTCTTCCTAATGTCTATAAACCACCTGGTCAGGTAATGACATCAGGGACCTCACTTCCTAGTGCCAGTTTTCTATGGTGGCACACCTGACAAGAAGCAATGTAGAGGAGGACACATTTGTTTTGCCTCTTGGTTTGAGGCTACAGTGCATCACAGCAGGGTAGGCATGGCCTAGGGCAGCTCATCACCGTGGTGGCAGAAGCATGAAGATACTTGTTTACATCTCAGTGAACCAGAAAGTAATAATGAACTACAAATTGTAAGGTCCTGTGACCTGAAGTTCCTAGGGAAGAAAAAAACTACACCTGTGTTAAAGATTCTATAATGGTGACTGATTGGTAGAATTTCCATGGTGATAGAGATCTGGAATGTTCCAAGTGTAGGGAAAACTTATCTTAGACCATCTTATGCCTTCTTCAGAGCCATGCATCGTCCACCTCTGTGTTTGACCTAATAGCCCATGACTATGAGGTAAAGTCCTTTTGGAATATACTAACAGTCCCCTAGCTTCCACCAACCCAAAGAGTAAGACTGTCATCAGATATCATTTGAGGCTGATAGAGGGGTTCTCCCACTTTGCTATAACCACCTATCCAATATTCCCACCAATGTGTTGGGAAATTGCCTTAATTGATTATTTCATTTTATTACCATAAAAATTCTTGAAACTTTTGCCACATTGGTACGTGGATTTTGGGGTAACCTAAGTCTGTTCTTCCAGGTTGTTCAATTCTATTTACTCTAGACTAAACTGATATTCCTCTTGAGATGAAAATTGTGGTTTTTGCAATCAGCACCCTTCTCCCAGTGACTATTTCTCTCCATTAGATCCACATCTCAAGGGTTACACAATTCCCCACCAGCTGCCATCCAAGTATTCCAGTACATGAGCCTGTAGGGAACACTAAATCTCTTGTCTCCTGGGAATAATGCCTCAGAGGAGAGTATGTTGGAGTTTCTTTAATGTTCTGCTTCTGTTTTTTTGGATCTATGTCCAGGAGTGAGATTGCTGAATCATTTGGCAGTTCTATATTCAAGTTTTTAAAGGAAACTCCATGATTCTTTCTACATTCTTACATATTTTACAATGCTACTAACAATGGACCAATGCTCCATTCTCTCTAAAATCTTGCCAACACATTGTCTTCTATTTGTTTAGTTGATTTTGGTAGTAGTCAACCTAATGGATATGATATAATATCATTGTGTCTAGTTACTCTCCAATAGCACAAAGTCTTTTGATAGTTTTCACCTGTAAAGAACAATCTCAGGAGTTGCTCATGGTCCCCTGAGCTACATTGTCTAGCTCTGGACTCACTCTTCAGTCAGGAGTCTTTTGGGAAACCAAAAGAATCCTACTTCCATGTGGAAACCTTCAGGGACACCAAAACTAATGAGCTTGGAACTCTGCCCAGCCAATCCCATCCCAGTAAGAGTTGTCCATCATCCCAATTGATCTGTCTGAGACAACCTGAAGAGGTGAGTTGTGCGCAGTCCCCTGTGCTCCATTTTCTATCTCTGAGGTTGTTCTTTAGTCTAGAGGAACCTTGTGGGACCCCAAGAGCATCCTGCCTCTCCATGGAAACTTTCACAGGCCCCAAAACTAACAAGCTTGGAAACCTGACTGACAAATCCCATCCCAGTTGGATCCACCCACCATCCCAGTTGGTCCACCCATCCAGAGGTAAGTTACATGCAGTCCCCTGAGCCCCTGTGTCCAGCTCTGGGCTCTCTCTTCAGTCCAGAGGACCCTTGAGGGACCCCAAAGGTGCCTTGCTTCCCTGTGGAAACCTTTGGGGGCCTCAAGACTAATCAGCTTGGAACCCTGCTCTACTAATCCTATCCCAGTCAGATCTGCCCACTGTGCCAGTTGGGTCAGACTGGGTCACAGCCTGCAAAGAAGGGTACACCCAGAACACAGCCTACACAGTGGGGGGGAGGGGCCTGCCTGAGACACAGCCAGCATAATCAGATACCCTGATCTCCATTGTCTGGCTCACAACTCTCTCACCTCCCTGAGAAGCCCTGCTCCCACCAGGATTATCCAACCAACACCAGGGAAAACCAGGTGCCTAAAGAACAGTGTAAAAACACAATCAACCAAACCCAGAGTATATGGCACTACCAGAGCCCAGATATCCTGCTACCACAAACCTTGGATATCCTAATGAAACTGAATCACAAGAAGAGAATCTTAAATCCAATTTAACAAAGATAATAAAGGCCTTTAAAGAAGACACGAATAAATTCCTTAAGGAAATACAGTAAAATACATTCAAGCAAGAAGAAGCACCAAAAGAGGATGCAAATAAATATAAAGAAATGCAGGAAAATACAATCAAACAGGTCAAGGATATAAATAAAACTGTCCAAGTCCTGAAAAGAGAAATAGAAGCAATAAAGGAAACACAAACAGAGGTAATCCTGGAGATGGAAAAACCTAGGAAAGATATCAGAAATTTCAGACATAAGCATCATCAACAGAATACAAGAGATGGAAGAGAGAATCTCAGGTGTAGAAGATACAATAGAAGAAATCAATAATCAGTCAAAGAAAATACAAAATCTAAAAAGTTCATGACACAAAACATCCAGGAAATATGGGACACTATGGGAAGAGCAAACCTAAGAATAATAGGAATAGAAGAAAGAGAAAATTCCCAGATCAAAGACCCAGAAAAACATCTTCAACAAAATCATAGAAGAAAATTTTCCTAACCTAAAGAAAGAGATGCCTATAAAGGTACAAGAAGCTTACCGAACTCCAGACAGATTGGACCAGAAAAGAAAGTTATCTACCATATAATAATCAAAACATTATCCAGAACAAAGAAAGAATTTTAAAAGCAGAAAGAGAAAAAGGCCAAGTAACATATAAGGAAGACCTACTAGAATTACAACTGATTTCTCACCTGAGACTCTAAAAGCTAGAAGGGCCTTGGCAGAGGTCTTGCAGACCCTAAAAGAGCACAGATGTCAGCCCAGACTACTATATTCAGCAAAACCTTCAATCATCATAGTTGGAGAAACCAAAATATTCCATGACAAAACCAAATTTAAACAATACCTTTCCACTAACCCAGCCCTACAGAGGATACTAGAAGGAAAACTCCAACCCAATGAAGCTTACTACACTCAAGAAAATACAAGAAATAAATAAATTCACAACGTTAAAACTAATAGAAGAAAAACACACACTCAACCACCACCAATATCAAAATAACAGGAAGTACCAATCATTGAGCATTGATATCTCTCAACATCAATGGACTCAATTCCCCAGTAAAAAGACACAGGCTAACAGAATGGATTCATAAACAGAATCCATCATTCTGCTGTACACACAAAAAAAACTATATCTCACCAACAAAGATAGTCATTATCTCAGTATAAAAGGCTGGAAAAAGGTTTTCCAAATAAATAGACCCAAGAAACAAGCTGGAGTAGCCAATCTAATATCTAATAAAATAGACTTTCAACTGAAGCAATCAAAAGAGACAGAAAAAGACACTTCATACTCATCAAAGAAAAAATCTGCCAAGAAGACATCTCAATTATGAAAATCTATGCCCCAAATACAAGGGTACTCACATTCGTAAAAGAAACATGACTAAAGCTTAAATTACATATTGAGACTCATACATTGGGGATTGCATTGAATATATATATATATATATATATATATATATATATATATTCTCAACTATGTAAAATATAAGGATGCAATATGAATTACATGAAGGGCTTCAAGGACCTAAAAAACAGAGGCAGCAGCACTATGAACCATCTTGTGAGAAAGATATTAAGGAAGGAAATTTAGGAGATTTAGGAAGTGGTGATTACAGGGCAAGATCCCACCTAGCTAAGTTTATTGTTTGTGCTTACAAAGGCAGGCAGATTCCTGAGTTCAAGGTCAGCCTGGGACAGAGCTAGTTGAAGCCCAGGAGTGGTGGGGATCCCACCCAGCTAGCTTATTGTCTGTGCTTATAAAAGCAAGCAGATCTCTGAATTCATTTGCCATGTTTTTTTAAAAAAAATATACTTGCTGTTCTTTTCTAAAAATCAAGTTGCTAAGATCATAAAATGCCGATTCGTGGGATAATCAAAAGGGAACCTCAAGAAAATGACTCAATTGATACGTAAATAAAAGACTGGAATTTGGTCTGCAAGAACTAAGCAATATGGATAAGCTGTCTGTAGAGCAAATACAGCTCTTTTAGATTTTTTTCTAGCAGCTTTTCTAACTTTGGTCAGAAAACTCATGAGTTATGCAAAGAGCTTTTAGAATTTTTTCCTGCAAGAGAGAGCTGTCTCAGGCAGAGAGAACTGTCTCAAGCAGAGAGCTGCCTTGAGCAGAAAGCTATCTTGAGCAGACTACAGAGTCAAGAGCTATCTACAGAGAGGTGTCTAGGGAGCCATCTTGAGTAGAACACAAGGCTATCAGCTTGTTCACATGATTTGACTTTGAGTCATTCTTTTGGTTGCTGCTGAACACCCCTTTCTCAGAACCTTCTCCAAATGGAGGCTGGTTCTTGGCAGAACTCAAGAAATTAGATACCAACAATCAAAATAACCCAATTTAAAAACTGGGTATAGAGCTAAACAGAGGATTTTCAACAGAGGAATCTTGAATGGCCAAAAAGCACCTAAAGAAATGTTCAACATCCTTAGTCATCAGGAAAACGCAAATCAAAACAACTCTGAGATTCTACCTTACACCCATCAGAATGGCTAAGATCAAAAACTCAAAGAATGGCACATGCTGGCAAGGTTATGGAGCAAGGGAAATACTCCTATGCTGCTGGGAGTAGTACAAACTTGTACAACCACATTGGAAGTCAACTTGGCAGTTACTCAGAAAATTGGGAATAGTTCTACCTCAAGACCCAGCTATACCACACCTGGGAGTGTACCCAAAAGATGTGCCACCATCCCACAAGGACATGCTCAACTATCATCATAGCAGCATTATTTGTGATAGCCAGAAACTGGAAACAACCTAGATGTACTCAACTGAAGATTAGATACAGAAAATGTGGTTCATTTACTCAACAGGATACTACTCAGCCATTAAAAACAAGAACATAATGAATTTAGCAGGCAAATGGGTGGAACTAGAAAATATCATCCTGAGTGAGGTAACCCAGACCCAAAAGGACAGGCATGGTGTGTACTCACTTATAAGTGAGTATTAGCCAGAGTACAGGATAACTATGCTATAATCAACAGACCCAAAGAAGCCAAATAACAAGGCAGGCCCAATGAAGAACGGTGGAATCTTTCTCAGAAGGGGAAATAAAGTAGATATTGGAGGTCAATGGAAATGGGGACTGGGCGGAAAAGAGGATCAGAAGGGAGAGAAGAGGTAGGGAATCATATGTAGGGAGAGCAGGGGAGGGAGAAGGAATATCAGCGGCGGGAGTGGGCAATCTTTAGGACATGCCAGAGACCTGGGATAGGGGAAGGCTCCAAAGGGACTAATGAGGGTGACTCTAGCTAAAACTCCTAGCAATGGGGGTATGAATCCGATGTAGCCACTTCCTATAGCCAGGCAAGACTCCCAGTGGAGGAATAAGGACAGGAATCCACCCACAAAACTTTTGACCCAAAATATGTCCTGCCTACAAGGGACAAAGATGGAGCAGAGACTGCAGGAATGGCCAACCAACAACTGGTCCAACAAAAGACCCATCCCATGGGCAAAAACCAATCCCTGACACTATTAATGATATTCTCTTATGCTTGTAGACAGGTATCTAGCCTAACTGTCCTCTGAGAGGCTCTACACAGCAGCCAATGGAAAGAGATGTAACCCAAACACTAGTGGAGCTCGGAGAGTCTTACAAAAAAGTTGGGGGAAGGATTGAGGGACCCAAAGAGGACAGGGACTCCACAGGAAGACCAACAGAGTCCACTAACCTGGACCACTGGGGGCTCTCAGAGACTGAATCACCAACCAAAGAGCCAGCACAGGCTGGACTTTGGCCCCTGCACATATGTAGCAGATGAACAGCTTGATCTTTATACAGGTCCCCCAAAAACTGGAGCAAGGGCTGTCCTTGAGCCTGTTGCCTGCCTCCCTGCCTGTGAATCCCATGCCCCTAAATGGATGCCTTGTCTGACCTCAGTGGGAGAGGATGCACCTAGTCCCCCAGTGACTTGATGTATGTGCATTGCAGGGCAGGGGAGCATCCAGAGGATGGCTTCCTTTTCTCAAAAGAGAAGGGGAATGTGGAATGGAATGGGGGGAGGACTTGTGTGATGGGGTCTGGGAGGAAAGGAAGGGCCAATATTGGTTTGTAAAGTAAATAAATAAATCTCAGTTTAGTAAATATGAGAGATAGGATAATATCCCACATTCCTCAAAATATATCCTTTTTCTAATAGTCAGAAACTTATGATTTATGACTTTCTTTTGTTTTCTTACTACAAAAAAAGTCCTAAACTATTAGGGCCTTGTTTTTGTAGTGCTTGGAGTAAAATCTAGGGCCCTACGCATGCAAGGCAAGTCTATCAGTGTTCTCAGCCCATGGATATGTTACATGGTTATGTCAGCTATATTAGAATAACTACGTTATTAAGATTGCAGATGGTATTAAGCTTGCTGGCAGGTTTCTTTCTTGTTTTATTAGGTTGGTTTCATAATAGCATCTTAATACCTATCCTGGCTTGTTGGGATAATGTTTTCTTCACCTTGTGTAAAGGTGTGTCTCTGTATTTTCAATTGTTAATTCTGTACAGGCAGAGAACTAAATGCTGGCAGAATATTGGTATTGTCATTTCTATGGCCCATCACCAGCCTTATATTTGTAAATACTTGTCCTTCCATACCTGCTCAGATACTTGAAGTGCCTAGAGACAATCTAGAATTGTATCAGACATTGTCTCAAGGCTAATTGGTTATAATAATGATCTGATAGCCAATAGTCAGAGAAGAAAATGGAAGGCAGAACTTGCAGGCAGAGAGAATGATTTGGGAGGAGAAAGCAGAAGTGGGAGAGTCAAGAAGGACATAGATGGAGCAGAGAAAGGTATAGAGCTAGCCATGTGGTGGGTCATTGGCTAGTTAGTCAGGTTAAGTTTAGAGTAGCCATGAGACTGCCCAAGTTAAAGGCCTGAGCTTTAGAGTGTAATAGATGCCTCCTTGTCATTATATATCCCACTGGAGGGTCCAAGAAAGTCCCAATATACTGACTATTTTTATGTCAACTTGACACAAGATAGAGTCTTCAGAGAGGAGAGAGCCTCATTTGAGAAAATGCCTCCATAAGATCAGACTGTGGGTAAATTTGCAGGGTATTTTCTTAATTAGTCATTGATACTGAAAAGTCCAGGCCATTGTGAGTGGTGCCATCCCTGATCTGATAGTTCTGGGTTCTACCAAAAAAAAAAAAAAAAAAAAAAAACAGACTAAGCAAAGTCATGAGGAGCAAGTCAGGAAGCAGCACCCCTCCATGACCTCTGCATCAGCTCCTGCCTTCAGATTCCTGCCCTATTTGAATTCCTGCTCTGACTTCTCTCAGTGATGGACTGATGAATGTAAACCAAATAAACCCTTTCCTCCCTGAGTTGATTTGGCCATGGTGGTTCAGCAATAGAAACCCTAAGACAAGACCCTACCCTCAGAGTGATCTCCTTTCTTCTTCCAGGTAGTTCCTGCTTTTGCTTTCTTATCACTGATTGGGTCCTGTGCCTCCATATTGCCTAAGTCCTCTAGGGTTGGAAGATAAGAAGAGACTGTCTGTAGCAAAGGCCAGTGTTTGTGAAGTGGAGACTTATGGTTTCTCAGGAAAGTCAATTATGTCAAAGGACGTTTTCCTGAAGCAGACACAGGAGAAAGGATGTTTTGCTAAAGCAAGCAGTGAATGGATGTTTGATGAAGGATTCTTCACTAACAACACCCATGTATTGGCTCCCGTTACCTTGTGTTACTGAGCTCTGTTTGTCTGGTGTGACTCCATAGGCAGAAATGCACCAAAAACCTTCTGGTGGTGTTCTGGCAGCCTCTTGCCACTTCCTTAGACTCAGGCTGATTGGCAGAGTGATGTCAGCTGATACAGACTCACGTGGAGTTTTGCTAAGACAGACTCTCGTGGTGAGGCAAAGACAAGTGTGAGGGCATGTGGTGTTTGGAGGGAGGATAAATAGGACTCAATGGACAGTGACCAGAGGCAATGCTTCATTGGCCTCGTGTCTTCACTGATCTTCTCTTCATTGAGAGAGGCATGGCAAAGAACTTCTCCTGGCATCCCTGCAGGTCCAGGTTGCTCCTGCTGACTCATGCAGATTCATCAGAGGCCTGACTGTATCTGCTAGATCATGCCACCAATGCTGATTCAAGTCTGCTATCCAACACCACTGAACTGGACTGCTGGTATATTATAAAGTGTTTTCAAGTGGATCGAGCTGCCTCTGCTGATTCCTGTGAACTGAACTGCTGGTTTCCTGACAACGCAGATGGCTCCAAAAAACAATTTCTGAACAGATCCACTTCCCCCATGTCCTCATAACCTTTCTTTTCCACTACCTCTGGTGGATGGTGGGCTAGAAGGGGGGTTAAAGCATTTAAGAACCCATATTAAAAGCAAGGTTTTGAAAAAAATCTAAGCTACACATTTGTGTGTTGGGTAGGAATATTGGTGATAATTCGTTCTTTCTTACAGAACTCAATCAGAGTTCACCTCCCTGGATCCTTGTCTCTGGCTCCTGTTCTTACTCCATCTCCACCCTCTCTTTCAGCAGTACCCTTTATAGTATCCTCCAACCTTTTATCTGAGAGCCCCTCACTTTGAGGCAGGAAACCTTATGGCACCATCTTTTCCAATATCCTCAAGGCCAGACCCATCACACGGTCCCCTTATCCCTTAAGAATACTCTGGTGGTAGAGGAGAGATACCTTAGTGGTTAAGAGCACTGGCTATTCTTACAGAGGAACCGGGTTCAATTCTCAGCATCTACAGGACAACTCACAAACATCTACAACTTCAGTCCTAGAGGATCCAACTCCCTCTCCTGGTCTCCTGAGTTACTGCACACACATGATGCACATACATGCATTCAGGCAAAACCCACACACAAAATAATGAAAATAATATTTTTAAATAAAGATTATTCTGGCTCCTTCTCCTCTAGCCCCATCAGTGGAAGATTTGGCATTTCTTCTGCTCCAGTGTAAGTACATGCCATTGCTTGGCTACCAGGCAGACAGCCCTAGCCGTAGTCTTTGAACTCAAGAGAAAAAGAATAATTCAAGTTCCCAAGTGTGGTTTGAATTTCTGAGACTTCTAATGGCCTATTCATTCAATAGTCTCTTACAAGGATTAAAATGTCACACACCCCACCCCACCCCGCTTTTAGAGAGTTCCCAAGTTTGGTCTGACTTTAGCCAGTATCGGCTCCCAAGCTAAACAGAGGTTAGCAAAGTCCCATGCAGTAGCGACATGGCTGAAGCTGGGGTAAATGGAAGGTACCTACGAGGTTTGGAATTTTTAGATAAATCGCATTTTCTTCCTTGAGTGACTTAATTTCTTAGGAAATTAATTTATTTATTTTATTTGCAAAGTCCAACTTCTCTGTATTTGCCCAACTACCCAACCTTTTCTGTCTCATTTACACCGCATCGTGTGAGAAGGGCAGGTTTTACTAGGAACTCAGTTAATTGCGAGTGACTTTAACCACCACTTCCCCCCTTCTCCTTCCTTCTGCATCTTACCCAAGCTTAAATTTGGAGTGTGAAGAGTTTTACCTCTCTCTCTCTCTCTCTTTCCCTCTCCCTCTCCCTCTCTCCCTCCCTCCATCCCTCCACCCTTGGGTGTGCACACTCTTCCTCTCTCTCTGTGTTCTCCCTCTCTGTCTTCCTATCTGCAAGGTGATTTCCTTGGTCCCCCTCCTTGGGACCAATGAACCTGCCAAGGTAAGCCTGAGCTTTTTTACTCTTAAATCGGTTTGAATTAGCTTATTTCATCTACGGAGAAAACCTATTATTTTGAAACTGTAAACAAGCCACAATTAAATGTTATCTTTTGTAAGAGTTGCCATGGTTATGGTATCTCTTCACAGCAATGAAACACTGACTAATAAATACACATACATGTACATATATGTACATGTATGTGCATGTATGAATATGCTCAAATACATTTAAATACAGCCTGCTGAGCCTGTTTTTATTGTGTGTATATGGTTTCAAGACTGACCTATTGATTGATTGATTGATTGATTGATTGATTTGGCGTTTCAAGACAGGGTTCTTCTGTGTAAAAAAGCCCAGGCTGTTCTAGAACTCACTTTGTAGACCAGGTTGACCCAGAGATTTACAGGTTGTCTTTGTATTATAATAATGCTGATTTCTGAACTGGCAGAGATCCAATTACAGGTGGGACTTTGGAATTGTCCCTCAGTGTTTTGTAAACACTTTCTCTCTCATCTTCTGATTGTGTTATTAAAAAGCTGACGGCCAGGAGCTAGTGAAATAGATCAGTGTTTAAGAGCACTGACTGCTCTTCCAGAAGTCCTGAGTTCAATTCCGAGCAATCACATGGTGGCTCACAACCATCTGTAATGGGATCTGATGCCCTCTTCTGGTGGGTCTGAAGACAGCTATGGTAGACTCATACATAAAATAAACAAATAATTCTTTAAAGAATAAAAAGCTAATGGCCTCTAGCAAAGGTGGGAAGTAGAAGGAGGGACTTCCGGAAGAGATAGGAACTCTGGGAGAGAGTCAGATATGAGAGATTCACCAGGGAGACACAGAGGAAGAAGCAGGCTGAGACTAAGGAGAGGTAACTAATGAGTTACATGGCAGAACTTAGAATAGTTAATAGAACTAGTTAATAAGTTATGAGCCACTTGGGAACAAGCCTAGCTATAAGGCCTAGGCATTCATAATAAATAAAAGTCTCCATATCGTTATTTGAGAGCTGATGGTCGCAAAGAAAAACCAAAACAATTTTTAATTATGTTTACATAAATGTGTATAAGTGGATATGTGCACTTGTGAGTTCATGGAGTCCAGAAGATGGTGTTGGATCCTCTGGAGCTGCCTAATGTGAGTGTTGGGAGCTGAACCCATGGTTCCTCTTGCTGAGCCATTTCTCCAGCCCTAAAGGATTTTTTATTCTCAAGGTGTTTAATATGTCGATGCAAAGAGCCTGGCTTTGTGGTGCAAGAGTTTGTAGAAAGGCACCTCTTTCCAGTTGGTGGTTCTCTTTCATCATGAGTGCCTAAAGTCTACCAGGCACTGCATTAAATACTGCTGAGTACTAAGTACTGCTAAATACTGCTAAGTACTGATGTCTTAGGCAAAGGAAATCAGATCTAGAGCCTGCTCTTGAAGAAATGGTGAAGCTTTGTTTCTTAGGATTGGGGTTGCAGAAAGAGACAAACATCTAGAAAAGAGTCTAAACATCTAGAGAAGAGACAAGGCACTGAGAACTGGGGGTGTAGTTCAGAACACCTGCTTAGCATGTACAACTACTCTATCTCTCAAACTGAGAGGAGAAGATGGAAGAGGGAAGAGGAGAACTTGAAACCTTTGCAGAGTGTAAGCAGGACACAGATGCTCTATCATCTGATAGTAAGGATGGCCCGAGGACTGTAGAATGTGGTCAGAGTGATGGATAAGAGGATCTCCTTCATATCCCAGTATCCAGATGCAAAGCAAAGTGGAGAGCTTAGGTCTGGCTTTCTCAAGTAATTGGTTTGGCTCTTAAAAATGAAAAAGTTGAGCTGGCGAAATAGGTCAGCATGTAAAGTATTTGCCATGAAAGTCTGATGACCACATAAAGAAACCTAAATAAAAAAGGAAGACAGAACCAAGTCCTAAAAGTTGTCCTCTAGCTCTCTGGCCTACATACACACACACACACACACACACACACACACACACAGATAATTCTTAATGTGGAAACTTCTGGTTTCCTTGGAAAGTCAGTTGTGTCAGATGTTGTTTTGCTGGAGAAAACACGTGAAGGAGTGTTTTCCTGAAGCAGACACAGGTGAAGGATGTTTTGCTAAAGCAAACATGTGAAAGGATGCAAGATGTTAACAAAGACCCAACAGACAGTAGATGATGCTAGATGGTATTGGTACACCTTACTATTGTTTATTGGTCATTGTTTGTCTGGACTCTATAGAGAGAAACACACCAAAAAACTTCTGGTGGTGTGCTAGAGGTTTCTTCCCACTTGTATGGACTCTGACCAATTGGCAGAGTGATGTCAGCTGATACAAACTCACATGGAGTTTCGCTAAGACAGACTCACATGCTGAGGCAAGATACGTGATGAGGCAAGACCGGTGGAGGACATGTCCACCCAGACTCCTTGGCTTTTAGGGTCTCAATGACCAGTTAGATTCCACCAACTATAGGTGAGTATGTGACATATAGAAGATGGAAAGAGGTAGAAGACTTCATATTGCTACTTCTCCTGGCAAACAAAGTTGTCAAGATGTGAGCATCCAGTGCCTACTGCTACTTGGCCCATGTGACCTCCACAGTCCATGGCTGCTGGGTCTGTCTTTGACACCAATCCATAAGGTCCCTGACTTCCCTTTCCTCTAGCCTTTCCAGTGACTTCATAACCACATGATTACTGTACTTTGTGCTATGGCTGCAGTAAGGCAGGCCATCTGAAATGCTCGTCTGGGTTAGCTGGTCTTACTGAAGTACAGCAGAGACGTCTGCAGTACTTTTGAAAACAAATCAAGGCAACAGTTTTGAGTTTAACACAAGTCAAGTCCCCAGCCCTAGCTAACACATCCTTTAAGCATGGAGTTACTCCAAAGAGCTGAAGTTTTGTTTAAGCCAGCGGCTTCTTCCAACAGCACAGCCAAGGGTACAGTTTGCTCTGCAGATCTCTGTTGCGGAGCCCATAGACCAGAGGGTTGAAACACTGTGCAAAAGCAAAGATACCAAAAAGTACCAGGTTTAGAGTGAAGAAAAACACCCCACACCGCTTTCCCAAACCTACAAATATCAGAGTGGGTATCACATGTATGCTTATCTGCAGTAGATGAATGAGGACAGTTCTCCGGGCCTTGATATTTGACCTGTTAAAATGGCCAGCCCGCCTCCCTTCTCGATATATCAGACAGTAACTCACAAGAATGACAGATAAAAGAAAGGCGAGGGAAAACATGCCAATGACTCTGGCAGGCGTACCATTCAAAATCACAGGACAGAGCGGGGCAGACTGGAAGACAGAGGCCAGAGTAGGGCTGGTACCCTCTATGAGGAATAAGCCAACATTCTTGAGTATAACCGCGGTCCAAGTCCCAGCTAGAATCCTGTACTTAGCAGAATCCACAAAGGATGGAGCGGTCAGTGGATAGCAAATATGGAGGTAAGTACTGAGAGCCATCAAGGTCAGAGTAAGGAGGATCCCTTCTCCCACACTTAGCTGTGCTCCAAATACCAGCCAGCACAGCAGGAGGGGGCTGTTGGCCAGCAAGGCCCGCATTCCTTGGAAGACAACCCCCAGGCCACAGTAAAAGGAGACACAAAGCAGGTGATGGCAGAGGAGGACCAGCTGCACCTCCTTCCTCAGCTGCAGACTCTGTGACACTATTGCGATAATGACAACGGTGATCGATGTGACGATTGAGAAAGCCACTACGTACACAGAGGCCTTCACGGTTGCCTCTAGCCTCAGCCAGTCAGATATGTTGCAATGCTCAGAAGAGGAGTTCATGGTCTTCGGGGCTGACTTGGCTCCTAGAAGAGAGAAAGCGTGAAATGGGAGAAAGCCTGAAGCTCCTTGTGTGCTTTCTGGCTCTGATCTGTGTTCAGGCGCAAGGACTAGATAGTGTTTTCTGCAAGGGGACAATGACTTTAGATAGCATCATGCAGGTCTTCCTTTAATTAGGGAAGGGGCATCTGAGTAAGTCTCAAAATTGAAGGCTGGAAGATGTATCAGCCTGAGTAATCAAAAGGCTCAAGTTTGGGCCAAGATCTAACACAGAGAACGAGTGTCTGTGGTCCTTTTCCATCAGGAATGTCAAATGATTTGTGTCAGGCATGTGTTAAGATAGTACATACAAAGGTCCAAGGCAGGAGTTAAGGTCAGGGCTGGGGGGAAGGTGAGCAGCTTATTAGGCCAGGGCCTTCACTCATTCATAGGTCCCTAAGACACGAGGAGGCTAACAGTGGTGAGCTGCAGTCACGGGTGACACTTCCTGGGTACTTTCTAGGAAGCAAACTATCCTCATAGGATTCCTCTCAGTTCCCCAGTGGGTGTTTCATGTCTCATAAAGTGGTTTTATTATACATCTTTTCCAGATGAGAAAACGAAGCTTAGGAAAGCTAAAGACTTAAGAGTCCCTCAGAGGCCCATGTGCTTTAGACTTAGTCCCCAGGATGGCCCTATTGGGAGATGGTGAAACCTGTGAGCTAGAGGCCTGGGGCTGGGGATGGAGTGCTCACCTAGCATGTACAAAGCCCTAGGTTTGATCCCAGCACCACACTTGCACTGGGGCTCACCATAGCCGGGGATACTCTACTGAAGACCTACATTCTCTGTATTTGGTCCTACTTGCCACTCTTCGTTTTGCCTTGAATTCCAGCCAACCCTCCAGGTTTCCTCCATCCTACTCAGCAGGCCTTCCTGGACCTACCTGGGGTAGCCTATGCTAGGCACACACCTGCTCCATTCCATGTGAGCCATGCAGTCAGCCGTGATCAGCGCTCTAGCTGAGTGTGTTCCAAAACTCCAAGCCCAGCCACTGTACACTCCATAGAATGAAGTTCTAAAGAACAGTTCTTTCCTGCCCTGCCCAAATGGGTGTGGTTGCAGCTGCCCTCATAGCTGAGCTGCCCATCTCCCCAACCCTAATCCAAAATAGCTTCCAGGAGACTACTGTTGGTGAGACCAAATGGTGGCAGGTTTCTTCACTTGTCTGATACGTTTAGCACATGAATCAACACGATGAACAGTTTTGTCACTGTTCCCAACCGGCCTTTACTGAGCACAGACACAGACAATGCCTAATCCTAAACAGTGCAGGGGACAGATGGTAAAACAGTCACGGGGCCAACAGAAACTTATTGTTCAATGGCTGATGCAGATTCCAGTTTAATCAAATAATGAGGCACCAAAGACACCGAGTGTAGCTTTATTTATTTACTCAATCAGTAAGAAAATCAGGGGCAGCGTGGGAAATCAAAGCAAGCCGCCCTGATTGGCAGCAGTCAGAGAATGCTTCTGGGCTTGAAGGGAGGCCTCTGGAGGGTTATGCCTAGAGCAAAGCAGGGCAGGAGTGTGGGCAAGGCAGGAAAAACAATACAGATTCCAAGCAAACTACAACAGCCAGAGCTGACGTAGATAGAGTAACACCTACAACTTTCAGAAGATAATGTGCCACCATTTTGTAAGCAAGGAGACACACATGAGTAAAATCAAGAACAGTACACATCTAAAGTGGAGATCAGATAAGGCAGACAGGCAGCCCAGCAAAGTGGGGACAGGCTGTGTGGACACCACCACCAGAGCAAGCGACTTAGCATACTTTATGCGATTGGAATTGGAAATCTGCAGAAGGAAGGCAGGAAGGCTTTACTGCTCTTATTATGAGACCCAGGAAAGCTCAGCCATTTCTCCCCGCCTTGATTTGCATGCCTTCTCTGGGGTACATTTGCATATCAAGAGCTCTGGCAACCAAGCCCAAATAATCAGCCTACTTAGTGGCAGTTCTTAGGGCTTTGTCCTTTTTCTGAAATTTTAAAATAAGGAACACCTGCTGCCTTCCAGCCTAGTTTTGAAATAAGCCTATGGAGCTAAAAAGACTTGAGTGAATTCTTAGAGCTACAAATTCCCTGACAAAACCAGAACCAGCCACTCGTCTGCAAAAAAGTCCCACCAAACATCTGGCCAGAGATGTCTGTCTGTCTAGACTGTATAAAGAACTGATCTCATCCTAGGGATGAGACTCAGAGCACCTGTCCTGGTACAGAGCAACCAGCACCTTCAGCCTAGGTGCCATCAACTATGGAGATATCTGCAACAGGATTCAGCAGCAGGGTATGCCAGGGAATTGGAGTAGATAGCACAGGTCCTTCATTCCACAGACAGCAGCCACTGCCTTGTTCTCCTCATAGGCCCGGGCATTGAGCTGAGAGGATTTCCCACTCCTCTGACCTCTGAGCAGACAGCTAGTTCCCATTGGATCGTGGATTTCAGATGAAACCCAGGGAAAAGACAAGACTGGAGGGGGGCTGGAGAGATGGCTCAGCAGTTAAGAGCACTAGCTGCTCTTCTGGAGGTCCTGAGTTCCCAGCAACCACACGTTGGCTCACAACCATCTGTAATGGGATCCAATGCCCTCTTCTGATGTGTCTTCTGGTGAAGACAGTGGACTCATATAGTACATAAATAAATAATTCTTTTTTAAAAAATGCAAGACAAGACAAGACTGGAAAGAAACAAAAAGGGGGCAATGACATGTACAAAGCACTGTAGCCGATGATACCCCACTAAAACACTGTAGCCGATGATACCCCACTAAAACACTGTAGCTGATAATACCCTTCCGACTGTTTCCTGTAGGGCAGCTTCAGGTAGCACTGAGCCACCCAAGCCACACTACAAACCTATTATGCCAATACTATCCTTGCTCACATTAAAAGAACAGAAGGAAGGAAGGAAGGAAGGAAGGAAGGAAGGAAGGAAGGAAACAGAAAGAAGGAAGAAAAGCAGGCTGAGGATAGTCAGGTCCTGACAGGACTTGCATGTGACTCTAGGGCCTACTTCTGTACTCCAGCACCTGGTGCCCAAGCTGTGGGGATGGACATTTAATGGATCTGAAGGAGCTCCTCACATCCTTCATTCTCCCAACAGACAGAGCAGTGGGATTCCAACCCCTCTGTCCGGAGAGAGAGGAGGTGCTGATGCAGAGACTTCTTGTCTGACGAGGAAGGTAGCTTTAAACTCAGCCTCTTCTGGTTTCTGAGACCA
This sequence comes from Rhynchomys soricoides, assembly GCA_019843965.1. NCBI lineage: Eukaryota > Metazoa > Chordata > Mammalia > Rodentia > Muridae > Rhynchomys > Rhynchomys soricoides. The sequence continues at coordinate 30,486,636 of JADRCH010000006.1, read as the reverse complement.
CATTTGGTTACTGTGACTTCTTTAGGTCTGGTTTTCTGGTTTCTTTGTTTGTTTGTTTTTGTTATTCTCAAAACATCACCATAGTTAATTATATACCTAGAAAGAAAAACTGAAGGCCAACAAGATGGCTTCATGGGTAAACGTGCTTACTGACAAGTCTCATAATCTGAGTTCAAGGCTAGACCCACACAGAAGAGCTAGAGAACAGGTTCCTGAAAGCTTCTCTTTGACCTCCACGTGTACATCACAACACAAGCACCTACACACACACACACACACACACACACACACAAATACATAATAAATAAAAAGTTGAGTGAGTGTCTGAGCAGGTATTGTACTCTGATTTACACTCCTCCAAGATTCATATATTGAATCCTCCAGTGCCTGGTCCAATCTGGCTGGAGTCTTTGATTCTTTCAAGAATGGGTGACTATGACATGGAAAGAATCCAGGGGTGCCCCCATTGAAAGAAATAAGCATATAGAGAGATGGGGAGAAGGTAGCCACCTGCAAGCCAAGGAGAGCAGACTCAGAGGACACTAGCCCTGAGACCCCTCCATCTGGCCAGAGACATGTTGTGGGGGTTGGGTTGTGAGCAGCACTCAGTCTATCCTTGTGAACAGAAGTTCAAGTGCACTAATGCAGCTTCTACCTATTTCTAGAGAGTGGTTTCCCATGGTCGGCTAGCCTTCCAGAACTCAGGCAGCCAAAAGGGCTCAGTGGGTAAGGGAGTTTGCCATCAAATCCAGGAAGACCTGAGTTCAATCCCCAGGACCAACATGGTGGAAGGAGAGAACTGACTCTTCCAGGTTGCTGTCCTTTGCCCTCCACTTGTGTACTGTGGCACACCCATGCACGCCTATACGCGGTAAATAAATAAATGTATACTTCCTGGAACCCACATGTGGGGATTCCTGAAGGAGCAAACAAACACTGTGAACCCTGAGGACAGGGAGGGCCTTTCTTTAAGATCAGTTGGACAGTGTCTTCCACCAAGGTCAGGACCAGTATCTGACTCATCACCAGTGAGGGACAACCCACGTGCGGAGGAGCTAGGACAGAAGCCATTCTCCTTGCTCAAATATATTGAAGAAGGACAATGAAGAATGGATCCTTCTAGAATGATTCCTGGAGTCTTCTTCCATGTTCAGCCCCCTTCCCTTTAAGTCCATCTCTCTTGTTCTACACTCTCTTTTTTCTTTGGTCTCTGTCTTGCTTGATTTTAATTTTTTGTTTGTTATGTTTTAGTTTTTCTGAGACAGTGTTTGCTGTACAGCCCGGGCTAGCCTTGAACTTGCATTGATCCTCCTACCACTGACTCTGGAGAGCTGGGAATCCAAGCAAGTACTACCACACAGAGCTTCTATGGTATTCTGAAAATCACTTCTGGTACAATCACAGCATTCAGAGGCTGAGGCAGGGGGATGGAGATGTGTGGGAGGTCAGCCTAAGGCATACAAGTAAGTCCCGGTTTGTAAAAAAAAAAAGAAAGAAAGAAAGAAAGAAAGAAAGAAAGAAAGAAAGAAAGAAAAGAAAGAAAGAAAGAAATTAATTCACCCCACCATGAAGCCTCCTCTTGTCTTACAGGGAGCAGGAGGAGAGGGGGGAGCTAGCATTTGCTAAGCACCAAACATTAGCTGTGCTTGTTAACCATCTGGGGACAGCTCTCAGAGGAAGCACAAGGTCCAAGAGAAGCCACAGGCATCCTTAGGAATATGTGCTGATTTCAAAGAACAGAAAAATTCCATTCCCTCACAAGTGTCTCCCCAGGCACCTGCCTTTTCTCACAAACGCCACCTTCCTTCTCCTTTTCTTCTGATCAGAATTTTGTTGGATCTGTGATCGTCTTCTAGCTCCTCACCAGGTGTTATTCTAGAGGCACACTGCTTTAATAGACTGTCGTGCATTTCCACATACTTCTGCCTAGAACACATCTCACATCCCAGGGGTCTGGGGAGATGGCTCAGTCAGTAAGACCTCATGAGTGTGGAATATGAGTTCGATCCCCAGAACCCAAGTAAAAATGCCAGACATGGTGGTAAGCTCTTCTCATCTCAGCACTGGGGAGATTTAGCTTTGTTGAGAAAGGCACCTATAATCTAAAAGTGAAGCTTAAGCCGTACATGACAGTACACACCTAAACCCCGGCCCTCAGAGGTAGGGCATGGGAAGAGTGGGCAGATGCAGCTGAGTTCTAGGCTAGATTAATTTTCATTGAGAGGCCAGGCCAGCATGGGCTACATAGTGAGGTTCTATCTCAAAATAAATAGAAAACAAACAAACAAACAAACAAGGTACAATTTCCACAACTCTACAGTCTTCCAGGGAAGGAGGACAGACAAGAGAAACCGTCAATGTAGTAGGTGCCTCAACTCAAGACCCACACTGTAGAAGAGAACTGATTCATGAGCACCATAGCACAGACAGATAAATATAAGAATTACTTTTTTAAAAAAATTTAAAGAAATCCCATAGCACATGACCCTAGAAAAATATAAAGATTTATTTATCCAGCTAGCTAGCTTTCTGCTTATCAAGTATATGAATACTTTCAACTATTTTATTTTTGGTTTGGTTTTGTTCAGTTTTGTTTCTCTGTGTAGCCCTGGCTGTTCTGGAACTCACTTGGTAGACCAGGCTGGCCTCAAACTCAGAGACCTGCCTGCCTCTGCCACCCAAATGCTGGGATTGAAAACATACACCACTACAACCTGGCACTTTTGGTTATTTTAGATGCTATGAATACAAAATCCAACAAAGCTGGCAAGGTCTTCACTCTGGTGGCATTTCCACTTGAAGGGGGTGGATACACTAACAGGAAACATGAATTGGTCCTTTGACCTTTTGCCTCATTTCCTCCCCAACATGGATTTCCCCCTGACACCACTGCGCCTTAACTATTCAGCTTGGAGTATTTCAATCCTTTTGGTAAGTACAACTTTCAAAATGACACTAAACTATCAGTTCATCTCATCGAGATGACTCCAGAAGGGTCTGGTCAGCTCTGAAAATCTTAGAGCTGAGATTCAGCTTCAAGTAGAAATCAAAATGGGACTTCCAGTGCGGGTCAGACAGGAGACACCTTACCTTACCGACAGAGATCCTTTCTACTGATCCAACCACTAGTGAGTGCGTTTTCCAGGAAGAGGTATTGGAAATGGCAGCAAGTCCTAGGAAGAAGTCCTGATGGCCAGTGTCTCACAGCTGGAACCAAGTTCCCTGAGCCATCAGAGCCGGGAGCCACTTCCACAGGTCTGCAGCCAGTGTCACACAGAGGCATCTGAGAACCTTCTGTCTAAGGAAGTGGAGGACCGAACCGCTCCTTCACTTCTGCATTCCTGTCTCTCTGATGATGCACATGTCCACTGTGTCCTTTCTAGGCTCCACACACGCTTCGTGGTGTATAAAGAAGACTAAGAACAGTGTCTCTGGAGAAAGCAGAAATGACTTCCCCACACTAGTACAGGGAAAACACAACAGAGATGTTGTAACAGGGTCAAGAGAAAGGCAGTTCTGAGCTTCTGTAAGGCTCGGCCAGTACTTCCCGTTTGCCAGCACCTCTGCTTGAAACCCACAAGCGTTTGTTACCAGCTTTCCCTCAGAGGCATAGCCTTTCTCTTTGTAGTTGTTCAAGTAACATGCTGTTGTCCAAAAAAAAGTAAAATACAGATAATAGGCATTTTTTAAAGAAAAGGATTTCTCTCTGGAGTCCGCATTTGACAATGAACTCTGAGGGCAAGTGGCATAACATCCTGTGGTGCTTTCTTTCTTTCTTTCTTTTTTCCTTCCTTCCTTCCTTCCTTCCTTCTTTTCAGATAAGCAAGTAAGAGTCTCAGCATCCTTTGCATCCTACTCCACCAATGAATGCCCAGGGATCTTGCTATAATTTTCCCACCCCTGTCTCCAGTAAAGGATATGGTATGGAAATGGTATTTGTTTGGGAGACCAGAATGCACTCGACCTAAGCCAATTTACAAATGATGTTAAAACACACATGATGAACCAGTTACAGTCATGTATATCTGTAATCCTAGGAGGCTGAGCAAGAAGGCCTGGAATCATGGAGTTGGCCTGGTCTGGCTGGCTTGAGGTGCATGTGTAATAGGTTGTTCAGGTTGGAGTCTGTGGCTCCCGGGATACTGTGTGCCTTTCAGTTCCTGAAACTGAGGAATTCCCTCAAGCAGTGACTCATTCAGGGCACCTCTGTGTTTCTCTGTCGTGGTGGTTTAAATAGGTAGGACTATAATAGGTTTGAATGCTTGGCCCATAGACAGTGACACTATTAGGAGGAGTGGCCTAGTCCGAGTGGGCGTGGCCTTGTTGGAGGAAGTGCGTCACCGTTGGGGGACGGTCTTTGAGGTCTCCCATGCTCTAGCTATGTCCAGCGTGGCACAGAGACTCTCCTTGCTACCTGCATATCAAGGTGTAAAACTCTCAGCTCTATGTCCAGCACCATGACTGCCTGCACGCCGCCATGATGATAACGTACCTCTGAAACTGTAGGCCATCCCCAATAACATGCTGTCCTTTATAAGACCTGCCACAGTCATGGTGTCTCTTCACAGCAAAACAACCCGAACTAAGATAATTGTGTCCTTTAGAAGTCAATGAAACATATAGACCAACTGACAGGATAATTGGTCTCAGACACTAATCTTGTGTGCCCTGTATAGCTTGCAAACATCATTGTATCTTGGTGTACTGACTGGTTTTGCGTGTCAACTTGACACAAGCTGAAGTTATCACAGACAAAGGAGCTTCAGGTTAGGAAATGTCTCCAAGAAATCCAGCTGTAAGGCATTTTCTCAATTAGTGATCAAGGGGGGGAGGGTCCATTGTGGATGGTACCATCTGTGGGCTGGTGGTCCTGGGTTCTATAAGAAAGCCAGCTGAGCAAGCCAGGAGAAGCAAGCCAGTAAGGAACATCCCTCCATGGCCTCTGCACCAGCTGCTGCTTCCTGACTTGCTTGAGTTCCAGTCCTGACTTCCTTTGGTGATGAACAGCAATGTGGAAGCATAAGCTCAATAAACCCTTTCCTCCCCAACTTGCTTCTTGGTCATGATGTTTGTGCAAGGATAGAAACCCTGACTAAGACGATTGGCACTACCATTCGACTCTTCCTCTCAGCTGCCATTTTATTTTGTTTCTGATAAGGGTATAAAGAGTCTGATTACTTGGAATAAACTTGTCACAGCCTCAGTCTTGCTGTGACTCCTCCAACCTGTGCCATATCAGGGAACCTTGGCCTGGTAAGTAAACACTGGTGCTCATACAAGAGGATCTTAAATTCAAGGACAACCTGATTTAAGCTGTACAGTGTGATTCTGACTCAAATAAGAAAGAGGAAGAGCCGGTGTCAGTGGCACAGGCCTTTAATCCTAGCACTCAGGAGGCAAAGGCAGGCTCATCTCTGAGTTCAAGGCCAGCCTGGTGGTCTACAAAGAGAGCTCTATGACAGCCAGGGCTACACAAAGAAAACTCTGTCTCAAAAACACACACACACACTGGGGGGTTGTGGGTGTGGGTGTGGGGGTGGGTGTGGGCTGGAGAGATGACTCAGTAGTTAAGAGCACTGTCTGCTCTTCCAGAGGTCCCAGCAACCACATGGTGGCTCACAACCATCTGTAATGGGATCTTCTGGCATGCAGGCATATATGCAGATAAAGCATTAATGTATAAAATAAAAAAATAAATAAAATCTTAAAAAAAAACAGTTACACAGTTTAAACACACACACACACAGAGGAAGAGGAAGAAAGGAAGAAAAGGCTGGGGGATGGGAGAGGGCATGACTCTATGGTAGAGAATTTGCTTAGCTTTCATTAAAGACTGTGTTTGATCCCAAGTTCAGCAAAACAAGCAAGCACATGATCAAGGTGGGAAGCCTGAGAGCCTGCTGGTTAAGGAGAGACATCCCTCTAGGTCTGGAAAAGGCTGTCCTCAACACTATTGGTCAGCATCTTGCCACCACAGGAGAACTAGCTTTAGGCAGTGAGGGAGAGAGGGAGAGAAGGAGGGGGGAAAAAGATGGAATTAAGACCTTAAGAAACTTTCTCAAAGGGGCTGGAAACATGGCTCCGTGGTTAAGAACACTGGCTGCTGTTCTAGAGGATTCAGGTTTGATTTCCAACACCTACAAGACAGCAACAGTCTGTTATTCTAGTTCCTGTGTATTCAGCGTCCTCTTCTGGCTTTCTCAGGTACTGCACATTCATGATGCACATACATGCAGACAAAACACTCATACACATAAAATAAAAATAAATGTAAAACAAGGGGGAGGAGGGATGTTCTCCAGCTGGGCTCAATGGCACATATCTATAATCTAAGCATCTCAAGAAACAGAAGCAGCAGAATCATCAGCTTGAAGCAAGTATAAGCCAATAACAAGACTCTGTCTCAAAAGAAACTGAAACAAAGAGAAACAAAAACAACTTCTGAGGCTGGAAAGATGGCTCAGCAATTAAAAGACCATTCTGCTCCGGCAGAAGCCCTCTGTGAGCTGTCTCCAGATGGTTAGCAAGCACAGCTAACATTTGGCACACATACACACACATGCAAGCCTATATACACACAGGCACACATGTGAACCTTCACACATACTGGGAGGGCTAAAGTTATGTTTTAAGTTTACATTACTGTGGTTAAAAGATCCATCAAACAGAAATGCCTCAGCCGGGCAGTGGTGGCGCACGCCTTTAATCCCAGCACTCCAGAGGCAGAGGCAGGCGGATTTCTGAGTTCGAGGCCAGCCTGGTCTACAGAGTGAATTCCAGGACAGCCAGGGCTACACAGAGAAACCATGTCTTGAAAAAAAACAAAAACAAAAAACAAACAAACCAAAAAAAAAAAAAACAGAAATGCCTCTAACCTCTAAACCCCCTTGCCCAGGGACATCACTTCCTGGAATGCTGGGAGGTATTGTTCATGTATGTTTCCACTTTTGTAAACGAGGTCGGTTGCCCAAACTGCACAGGATGTGCTTGATCACACGTAGGCAGGAAGTATGTCAGAATGTATGCTTGCCCCCTATTGGATGAAGGCAGAAAGTATGTACCCTTGTGGGATTTGCTTTTATAAGCACCTAACTAATGTAATTCTTGGCCATTCTGTGGGAATCCTGAGTATGGACCTGGCCACTATCCGTCTTCCTGGCCAATATTTAATAAAGTTTGCATCAAAATTGGCTAAAAAATTGTGGTAGTCACCTTAGTCTCATCCTGTGGGATTAACAGTATAAGATATGGCACAGAGAAACTACCAAATTAGAATGTCCTATGGGCTTTTTAAAAAAAGTTTATTGGGAATCAAACTGCCAAGGCATCCTCAGGGTGGGGGGTGGGGTGGGAGTAGGCAGAAAGAAAATCAAAATGACAGAAAAGCAAGCAGATTTTACATGGCTGTCAGCAGGGTGGGGGTCTGAGTGGATGCAGGCTGTCCAGACTGACCGGGAGCTAGGTGCCCTGACCTGAGGAAGTTGACCTTTGTGGGAAGGAAGATTAAGAATGCTTCCAGGCAAATGGAAACCCACTCGAGGAAACCTGTTTTTCTGATAAACAGAAACCTGCCTCTAGAATTATTTACTAATGACAGTCCTGTTACCTGGCCAAAGTGTCACCAGCACTGCCATGGGGGTGGGAGAAGAGCTTTGGAACCAACAGTGTAGTTGGCCGATACAAACCAGACTCCATGTTTGTTGTTTTGTTTTATTTTGTGGGGTGGGGATGTTGAGGGGTTAAGATAGAAAACGAATCATAAGTTGGGTGGGTAAGGAGTCCAGGGAGGAGTCAGGAAATGGGAAAGAATTTGATCAAAATATATTGTATGAAAACATGTTTAAAAAGAAAGAAAGCAGGGAGGGAGGGAGGGAGAGAGGGGAGGAGGAAGGAAGGAAGAAGGAAGGAGAGAGAAGATAGGGTGACAGGCAGGTAAAGGCGCTTGCTGCCAAGCCTGATGACCTGAGTGCCGCATGATAGGAGAGAACCAAGCGCTAAAAGTTACCCTCTGATCTCCACATGCATACGGTGACACACATGTGAACATGCTTGAGACACACACTCACACCACACACACACACACACACCACACATATACACACACCCACACACCACACATATACACACACACCACACACACACACACCACACACATACACACACACCCACACACTACACACCCACACACCACACACACACCACACACATACACACATACACACACACACCACACACATACACACACACACCACACACATACACACACACACCACACACACCAGCAAGCAATGCCATCTTATAAAGGAAAGACAATATGGAAAAAGGGAGGAGAGGGAGGTTGGGGAACAGGGACTGAGCTCCAGAGCTCTTTGAAACTAAGCCCCTTCAGCTTCGTTGGCTACAATGAAAACAGCCTTTTTCTGAACCAGCTATGGCAGAAGGAAGGGGCTACCACCCTTGACTAAAACCAAAGTGTCACCTATGAGGGAAAAACTAGGAACTAAGCCAAACACTTGTGTGGGCTTAGTATTCTACACTGGCTTCAGTGCTGTTACCAGGTTTATAATTACTGATTTACTGATTGCTTTAAAACCAACAACTGCAAAGCTGTGGAAAGCCCCGTAAGCAGAGATAGATAGATAGATAGACAGACAGACAGACAGACAGAGATGTGTGTATGCACACACATATAGAGAAAGCCCTGATAACTTTACCTTCACTATGTATGTGACTAAGAGATCCAGTTTTAGACTTAAATATGGAAGTCCAAGATCATTTAAAAAAATTTTTTTGACAGCAAGAAAAAGCCAGGCTCTTGCATCACCATAAATCTAACATCAGGGGCTTGTTGCTCACTTTGTCTTGGTGGCAGTGAATCAACCTTCAGAAAGACTGTTAGGCAGTCAGCCTCAGGAAGCTGAGATGGGAATGGCACGGGGTCAAGAATAGGCTCAGATATATAGTAACAAGCTAAATTGGGCTACGGAGTAAGATTCTGTCAAGAAGGAGGAGGAGAAGGAGGAGGGGAAGGGGAAGGGGAAGGGGAAGGGGAAAGGGAAGAGAAGAAGAGGAAGAAGAAGAAGAAGAAGAAGAAGAAGAAGAAGAAGAAGAAGAAGA